>JBBBDQ010000841.1:600000-825000 GCA_037127315.1 Ascarosepion bandense | reverse complement strand
AAAATAAAAGATAAAAAAGACAAAACACTGTTATGTAGAAAATGGCCTTTGGGAACTTATTTTAAAAACCGTAAATGAGCCCAACGCAGTTGACATTGACAAATGCAATTGAAAAGATTCCGAATAAAAGTAGAAAATCTGTCTCAGTCAAATCTATCAATATATTTATCAATCGCTGTTTGCTTAGACAGCACACAACTATCTCAGTATCTATTAGAGACTGGGGTATGATTGGTTGATTCGTTTTCTATGATTTATCAACCCATTCCAGGTTATTTAAAGGTAAACAATATTTTTAGATTCATAGAATTTGTTTTTTAGATAATAAATATTTACTGATAACAGTCTTACTATTTAAACCATAATTGGGGAGATGGATTCATATCTTTCCCAAGGGTATTTGCACGAAAGTGTATGCAATGAACTCAACTGTAGTTCGATTCTTCAATTAACAATTCCGCGCTATTATAGCCTGAACAAACAGTACAGTACATCAAAGCTTATAAAACCTAGTATTCTTAAGCGGTCACCAATCTAAGTACTAATTAGGCTTGACGTTGCTTAACTTCAGTCATCGTACAGAAACTGATGTCTCCACATGATGTAGACGTTAGGCCAGAGATTGGTGTAGTTGTGTATTATGTTTTGATGATGAAATAATCAATTACATCAATCTCCATCCAAAGATAGGCGTTCAAACTTCAATGCCAGAATTTTAACCCTCTACATAAATAGTGTTACATATTATTACTGCTTATATTTTCTCCCATGTTCCTATGTTTATTAAATATTGAGATTGAAGAACTTGTATCTTTTCCCGTGTTTCTTTCATTTTTTTTCTGATGTACAAGTATCTCTAAAAGACTGAAATTCGGTATGGGATATACATATAAATTAATAATAGTGTGTGTCAATATTTTGATATATATATTTTTTTAGTGATGTCGAGCTCTGCAAAACCGTTTTACACATTAAGTTACTTATACGATGCGAGTATGAATTATTTGAATTCGAGCGTTTTCAAAAATATAACAAATTAAGCAGACGAGCCATGTCTGTTAATTCAACAAAGTTTATTTAAATTATTTCTTGCTCCCTAGATATACCTGACACAAGCAAGCACACACACACACACACACACACACACACACACACACACACACACACACACATATATATATATATATATATATATATATATATATATATATAACATAAATTATTAACAGGATAAAAACAACAAAAAAGTGTAGGATTTACAATAGGTATAAAATCTAACCCAAAATAATATTTTATTTGATATAACTTTCAACCTAAACAAAAGAATCTAAAAACTATACAGAAAAATAAACAAGAACCCAATATACATTAACAAAATTCAAAGTCCCCTCTAACGTATTCAAATAAATACCCATATCAATAAGTAAAAGAAATTCAACAAATTGGAATACCCTAAAGATATTCGCTGAAAACAAAAAAAAAATACATGAATCATCCCTAAGAAAGAGTGGATATTCAAACAGACTAGAATACAAAAACGAAAAAAATTGAAACAGAAACAACAAAGAAGAAAAATAATATGGACCAACCACCACTACAACAATACGATGAAAAAATAGGGAAATTATTCTACAAAATAATTAACAAAAACTTTCCCAAAAACTATTGAAAAATTATCAACAAAAATACAATAAAAGTTAGTTTAACTGCATTGTTAACATACAAAATAATAAATAGGCACAATAAAAAATCAACAAAGCCAATAACAGTTACAATTACAATAACATCCAGCAAAATAACAGCATTAAATATAACTGCAGAAACAAAAAATGCCCTCTTAATAAATGTTTAAATATAACATAATATATAAAGCTATTGTAACTAATGACATTAAAACACAAAAAATTTACATAGGCGCTACAGAAAAAATTTAAATAACGATATTATAACCACAATATGTTCTTCGAAAGAAAACATGTACAAACAATACAGCCTTTTCCAAATACTTATGGAGCCAAAGAGAAAGCAATATCCTCACAAAATTCAAATGAGAAATTATAAAAAGAGCAGCACCATAGAGAATTAACAGTAAAAAGTGTAAATTATGCTTAGAGGAAAAATGAGCAATAATCAGTTTTAAAAACCAAAATAAACTTTAAACAAGAGAACTGAAATAATGGGTAAATTTTGGCATATACATAAATACTTACTTTGCTATCTAAGCACTAATTAAAACATAAAGGATATAAATCTAAAATATAATATAAATTTTAAAACATAAGTAAATAAATTAGATAAATATAATATGAACTTAAAAAATTAATAAATAAATAAACGAACAGATATTAAGCACACATATCTATGCGCGCGTGAATATGTATATACATATAAATGTATATACACAAATAAAGAACAAATAAAGAACAAACCATTAAATAAAAAATCGAATATTAGATAAACGATAGCATATGATATCAGCAAATAATTAATTTAATACATGAAAACTATTCAAAAAATACATATATGTACTTGAGTGCAGCATCCATGAGGGTGAAAATATTTATCATGAGGCATTAATATCAATTATTCATGTAAAAATTGAAATACAACCTCCCTCCCTCCCCCAACAAAAATTAGAACGCTCTAAAATTACAAACAGTGGCATGTCGAGAGAACATAATAATTAGCCATAAATGGCAACTATCAAAAGAAAAACTGAAAAGGAAGAAAAAGAGAAAAGGCTAAGGGGTGAGTGCAAAAAAAAAACGAGAGACAGGACAAATTATCACGATATCCTACAGGTTCGCAAATTTACGCTGACGGGGCGACTTCACTCATATATGTGTGCACGGATAGACGCGCGCGAACACACACAAGAACCCAGACAATATATATATATATATATATATATATATATATATATATATATATATAAAACATAGTGATGATCCACGTATACTGCCTTAATATGTATAGGAAAAACTACTAAAAAGTAGTAAGTTTAAAAATGTATTTTTTGACAGTATTTATTTATTTTTATTATTATATTTGATATTTCAGACCGTCCTCGGCCTTTCATCAGAAACAAATGATTTTAAAATTTAGATTAGAAACCTTTTCGCGATGAGCGTTCGTCCGAGAGATTGTTTACATCACGTGACGCAAAAAGCGACAGATTTTTTTTTAATATTTGTAAATGCAAACCCATCCCTAACAATGCCTACAAATGTTGTTTGTTTGGGAAGTAGCTTGTCAAGCACAGACCTGATTTTACGCGCAAAAATGACCTCGGCTGGAAGCAATGATGATGATGTGCTATCGTTGGCGTCATTCTATAAACCTGAAGGAACTGTTGTAGGAATTTTTCTGTAGGTGTGCCCCTACCTTTCTTCAGATCTCTTTTCAGCGCGCCAACGAAGCGCTCGGCTTGCCCGCTTGACCTTGGGTGATATGGAAAGATTGAAATACAATTGATCTGGAAGGTTTCTTAAAAATCCTTAAAATCGCCGGATGTAAACTGTCTCATTGTCTGACACTAAAGAATCGACTACCCCAAATCTGATGAACAGTTCGTGTAGGAAATTGATTGTCACTTCTGTAGTGGGATTTCTACATCTAAAAATATCGGGACATTTAAAAAAATTTGAAAGTTGTTGGTTCTTTTCACAAATTTTGCTTTTGATTTCCCTGATAAGCTCATCATTTAGAGCTTCTTGTTTGATTTGGTCGAGAATTATAGGGAGTTCCTTTACTGTGTTGCATAATATGGCTTTAAATTCTCTTTCTGTCCAAAGAGAAGTAATCATAGTATCGTCAAGAGGTTCTCTGTGTTTCGGGATTAATCTGGATTGTTTTTTAGACAGTAGGAACTTCATTTTAAAGTTACAATTTAAAAGAATTGTTTCCCATCTCCGCATTCTATTTACTGTATGCACGAGCAGACCTTCTTTAGAACTTAAGATGGTGAGTAACGGCTTATGGTCCGTCTGCAATGAAAGTGGCTGCCGTGAATGTACCGGTGAAAATTAGTTACTGCGAAAATAATTCCTAACGACTCCTTCTGAATTTGAGAGTAGTCCTTTTCTGCAGGTAGAAGCGTTCTCGATGCATGAGCTATTAGCTTGTGAGATCCATCTGGCATCTTGTGCATGATACATGCTCCAGTGCCATGCGAACTGGCGTAGCTGGCGATTATAATGTCCACGTCTGGGTTATAGTCAGTCAGTTAAGTGCCATACGTGAAACACGCTTGGGCGATCATGTCTCGAAAGAGACATGACTGACTGGGCAGAATATTATCCCGCAGTAGGTTGCCATTGCTTTCTGCGGTAGACTGGTTGCCAGCCAAGGCTATAGAACCCAATCTGTCCTATTATTTAACCCATAACTGGAGGGAAGAGACGGATTAATACCTTTCCCAAGGGTATTTGTGCATAAGTGAATGCAGTGAATTCAGCTGGAATTCGAACTCGGCTCTCCAATTTCTCGTTCCGAGTCGATATCCACTGCACCACAACGCACATCCGCACATGGGTTATAGTAGTTGAGAAATAAATCCGACATCAAGACTTCCTTTATTTTGACGAATGCTGGTGTCCACTCCCAGTTCTTGTTTTTTTTTTCATATGTACGTTTAGTATGCAGTGCATATTCCGTATAAACACCTGGTGGTAGTTTGCTAATTCTAAGAAAATTTGTAAGGTAGAGAAAATTTCGGGAGCTGGCATGTCCTTGATTGTGGTAGTCCGATCTGGATCTGGTCTGATGCCCTCTTTATTGATAATGTGTCCCAAGTATTTAATCCTCTCCATAAATTAAAAATCGCATTTGGATTCTTTCAATTTGAACCGGGACTACTGAATTCTTGAGTAGATTTATGGACATGTTCCTTATACTTTTCTCCATTTTGACTGATCATTAATATGTTGTCCAAATATGCAACCGCAAAGGCAAAATCGTTTCAGCATAGTATCTATCATTTGTAGACGTTCGAACTTGTACAACCCGCAATGGGTATTGATACAGAGCAACTTGAAACATTCTTCCTCCACCGGTATTTGAAGATACGCGTCAATGAGGTCGATTTTTGAAAAAATTCCCTCCATTTAATTTCGCGAAAATTTCTTCCTGTCTAGGTAAAGAATAATGATAGTCTTTGAGTGCCGCATCAAGCCCCGTCTCAGACCTGGACCTCATTTAACTTTTTTTTACATAGACGGTCGGTGAAGCCCATCGACTGTACACAATTTTCAACAGGACACCGGTTGTTTCTAGTCTGTCGAGTTTTTTATTTACTTTTAATAAAGAGGTGAAAGACACATTTCGTTTTTTTTAAAAACACGAGCTGGATGTCATCTTTTAACTTGAATTTTGCCGTCATCTTATTACACCGACCAAGATCCCCAGAAAAACGTCCGGGAAAGTTTCTTTTAAATTTTTTTATTAAATTATTTGCCTCGGTGGTCAGGTTTTCGAGCTTTTAGCAAAAATAAATTAATTGGCATGTCCCACAACTTAAATTTCTCCATCCATTCGGTGCCGAATAAGTTTTCTGTACTATTTTTAAGTTTAAACATCCTTCTTTGAAAAGTTACATTAGCGAACTTGATTTTCTCCCTTGTCCCGGGCCACGCAATTTTAGTGGTTTTTAGCAAGGTTTGTTTTCCCAATTTTTTTCAAGTGTATTGAATTATGATTGTTAATTCCGAACCCAAATCCAACTGTAGTTAAATATTCTTATTCAGGATTTGTACTTGCACGTATTTCCTAATGTTTAAGCCGTCTTGTTCATCTGATTTTGTATTTTTTACGCAGCTATTAACCTTTTTCTCGCTCAACAATGTGAGCTCTTGTACCCTACTCGGCTACAGTTTAAGCACTTTTTATTCCAGAAATGTCAGTCTTTATACCAATGTAGTGACCCACAATCGTAACACGGGTTAGGGCACAAGATTTTTGTTTCTTTTTTGATTGGTTTGATGTAGAGGAAAAATTAAATTGATTTTTTCTTTTTGGCGTATTTTTCTTTTGTGAACTATGCCAGATTCCTCGAGATTTTTTCGAATCCTGGCGTACTCTTACGAATCTTTGAGAGTATTCCGGTATTTGATGGAGAGTAAGGTTTGGCTCATTTTCCAATTTATTTAGAATTCTACGTCTAATTTCAACATCCTTAGCTGAAACGAGTCCCTGAACAAATATCAGACACTTGAAGTTATTCGCATTCATTTCTTACAGTTCGTGCAATTCACGACCGACACAAATTTAAATTTATACACGTCTATCTCTTATGAAAGAGGGAAGTTTTGGGACTAAAAGGTTCTGTAAGAAGTTTAACCGCTTCAGTATATGTCAGTTCGCTTGTTTTACTGGGTAAAATGTATTTCACGAACTCGGTGGGCTCTATGGTGCCCAGTTGTCGAAGAAGGCGAACTTTCTTGGAGTCCGACCAATTTATGCAATCTGTGGTGTATAAATTCTCGAATCTTCTAAAATAGAAGACAAAACTTATATCCTCGTGCAGAGAAACTAATTCGTCCCCTGTTTTCTAGTTCAAGCAAGTTTCTTTGCTGTTGTTGAGTTTGAAGTAGAATTTCTTCGAGTTTTTGATTTGTTTGTTTTTGAAATTCAGCCATTCTTTTTCAGCTTGCTTTAGTATTTCGTAGTCGTTCCTCTAGCCATTTAAGTTCTTGTTGGTTTTGTTGTTCAAGCAAGAACTTAAAAAAGTCGGGCGTGGCGGATTTAAATTCGTACATCTCTGACTGTCTTTTTTCTTTAGGATTAAACCGTATACAATTACAAAAAAATAAAACTTTAAAAATTAATTGAATAAAAAGTAACTTAAATTTCTCACTCACTCAGAAAATCACGAGTGCTTTTTTTTCTCTTGAAAAAATATTATTTCTCTTAATTTAGCGGCTCACGTTCAAGTTTAGTAAAAGTTAGTTACACTTTTTTTCTTTTTTCGTTTGGTTTCCATTTTCTGGATTGCCAAGTACTGTTGAATAGAACAAAGTGTGACGAAAAATAGAATTCGGTGCGTCTAATGTTGAATCAATATTGACAATTTCCACGCAGTCGTTTTGGGTCCTCAAGAGTCCTTAAGAGTCCTCATTGCGAAGTTGTTGTGTGGCCTGTTTTGGGGCCAGAATAAAGGGACACAGATGGAATAGAGTTTAACAAATATATTATTAACAAGAACAGTAGTACAAACAGATACAACGTAAGATCACCAGTATGACTGTATTGGTACGGCTGTCAGAACTATCTACTGGAACAGACGTCCCTCGCACAAAGCAGAAACTGCTGCTTATTTATATAGTTTCGAAAAGTTAATTTCTGCATGGGTAAATTACCATAACAGAAAATTATCTTAGCTTTCTCTTTTCTTCCTCTGATATACTTTATCACGGTAAATATAAGGATTTTATTTTGCAAGAAGTATTTATAAATTGAAGTAAAAACGTTGATAGTTTTTCAGAATTGTTTAATTTAAAAACACTCATGAATTATATATATCTATATACTATCAATTAAATCAATATATATATATATATATATATATATATATATATTGCCAACCTATTAGTTTGTATTAATTCTAATATATATATATATATAGTTATCCGCAAAAAATCTGTTTCGCTGTATCACAGCTCATCAGTACGGTTAGACATCACATTGCTTTTAACCAGGATTGAAATCCGACTGAATTGGCGTCAATCGGCAATTCTACCTCTGAGCTATGGGCGCTTGGTAGAAGAAGGCAGACTTTTAGCGTGTGATATACCATGTATGCATACACCAGTAGTTAGAGTGTTATATATATATATATCCGCAGACCTATCTTTTCGCTGTATCACAGCTCATCAGTACAGTTAGACAGCTGATTGCTTTTTACCCAGGATTGAAACCCAACCGAATTGCCGTCAGTCGGCGATTCTGCCTCTGAGCTACGGGCGCTCGGTAGAAGGAGGCAGACTTTTAGCGTGTATATTATCATTATACATGCCCATATATATGTATCAGAAGTAGTACAAACTAATGGATTGACAGACTACTGTTTTATAGTGATTTACTTTATTAAGAGTGCTCGATACTTAGTATAGCATTATATATAGTAATATCTTTCTTATAAGTTTATAATAAAAACATATTTGACTGCAACAGAGGAGCCGTTGTGTTTCGGTTCTATCTTATTAGTACCTAGTCAGGCAGGGAAATATTTTTTTCTGTTAGTTATCATTATATATAGAAATTAAAAACAAACCATTTGCTACGATATCCAGACAATTAAGGTGGGAACCTTTGGAGGTTTTGTCTCAATGAACCAATAGAAAGCTAGAAAATAAATTTCTCCTGTCCATTATGGACAGGAGAAATTTATTTGGAAGAGTAAAGGTAGGTAGAGATTTGAAATGACTTGAAGCCCAGACGTTTGTTCATGTCAGTGATAAAATAAATTGAATGTATAGGGATGCATGGGGAGACTTGACCAGTGGGGAGACTTGGCCACTCCTGTGTCTAAGCAAAACCCAAATATGAAACTAATTCTTAGCTTTGTTTCTGTAGACCTCCTCTCTAGTGAGGAATACCTGGCCCACTGTTGATTACTTCCTTTGACACATGGCTGAGAGAGAGCATTGAGTCATTTTGGAGGTAAGTTTTTCAAGTTTTCAGTTTTACCTTCGAACCCATAGTAGCTTTGATGACATTGTCATTGTTCTGTTTTTTTGCATCTGTAAAGAGTGTCCATTTAGCCTAGCTTTCAGCATATTTCTTAAAAAGTGACAGTCATTGTTAATTTTTACTGATTTTTGTGTTCAGATTTTCCATTGTTCATACTGGTTTTATATCTACATATGACTGGGTTATGAATGAATTTGTGGTTGTTTTTCATGCATTCCTTTATATTAGGGTGTCTAATTTACTAATTAGAACACATCTGTGGCACGGATTTGTAACTAGTGTGTGTGTGTGTGTGTGTGTGTGTGTGTGTGTGTGTGTGTGTGTTTATATTTTATCATTCATGTGTAGTATTGATCATATGAAGACCATTATATCGCTGAGCCCAGCACATTTCAGAATATTATCAGGTGTTATTATGATGCAGAAATGATGTAAAGACTAATAAATATGCTCATTTTGTTGTATTTTGTTATTGAGAGCTGAAAAAATGTGTTGTTTATGTGTGCAAATTTCCAGTTTGATAAGACCAATCACCTCAACCCTAGTGAAAGAAATATACAAAAGGAAGATTTTGTGGCCAACTCTCCCCACCCTCCCCTACATATGTAGCATATAGCAAGTCAGAAAATTTATTGCGTATCCTCATGAAAAGATTACAGGTTTATCTTTAAGTCATTTTCATTTAAAGCAGTGAAAAGTGCCAAAGACAAATTCTTTTTTAAATATAATGCACCTCAAACAGATGTAGTTGAATTGGTGAGTGATCTATCCGTTAACTGAAACAAATTAATTATCAGAAGATGGAAGAATCAATGCATTTATGCTAGGGGATAGATTATCGATTATGTAATTATATTATATTAGGAAAAATTAACTATACTTTAAGGTATATTTTAGACGATGATGGCAGATGGAAGTTACTTTGCTAAGTTTATTCAGCAAATTTAGTTTTGATTATTTGCTAATTTTCTTGTAAACATAATATACTTGGCACAGGTAAAGATTTACAAGTTCTGTTTTTTTTTAAATATTTTCCATTTTACAGTAGGGATTTACTGGCACCTTTTAATTGCCAATAATAAGTAGAAAGGGATGTGCTATTGCAGCAAGTCTTATTAATAAAAGATGAGATGTGCAAATAATGGTGGGTTTTGAAAGGATTCTTGGTACAACCGATATAAAATTTTATTACTCTAGGACACTCAACAGGCTTCGGTAATTGCAGTTATTGTTATTGTGATTATAAAGTGCCCTACGTCCTCTAACATCCTAGAGATCTGTGAGACTAACCTCAAATCATCAATTCTCTCCTCTGACTTCTCAATCCCTAATTATCGTCCCATCTTAAGGAAGGATTCCACTGTCCACATGTCTACGTTAGTGAACGCCTCCCTATAGCTACGGTGATATCACTCGATTATACTGCCCACCAATATGTAAGTCTTCGTCTGTCATTTCTCAGTTCGGTTAGCTACCTTTTCTTCCTTTACCGTTCCCTCTCTTCTCCTGACTGCTCCCTTCTAGACAGCATTTCTGACAATATAGTTAAGGCTTCTTCCTACCACCCATTCGCTCACATATTTGTGTTCGGAGATCTTAACGCCTATCATGCTGAGTGGATTAAAGACTCTGTTACTGATTCAGCAGGCATCCACGCCATGAACTTTGCCATTTCCCAAACCCTTACGCAAGTAGTGGACTTCCCCACACGCTTTACAAGCACTTCCTCTGGACATGCCTCTCTACTAGATATATGCTTTACTTCTGCACCTGACTCCTGCCAGGTCTCGCAGCTTTGCCCTCTCGGCAGTTCTGACCATGCTGTTGTCTCTCTTCATATTTCTCTCTACTCCCACTCCCCCCAGGAGTCCCCTACTTATAGGACCTTCTACTGCTACCAAAGAGCTGACTGGGACGCCGTCCGCGACTTCCTACGCGACGTCCCTTGGGGAAAAGCGTTCGATCTCCTAGTTGATGACTGCGCCTCTGAGATATTATCCTGGGTGAAAGCTGGCATTGATGCTTTCATACCTACCAGGAAGTTTCGTCTCAAACCTAATTCCTCCCCTTGGTTCTCTCCTGCCTGTTCGGTCACCATTGCCCACAGGAATCACTATTTTCGACTATTCCGGAGACAGTCATCTGATCACAATAGGCGCCTACTCACGTCTGCTCGTAATGAGTGCAAGAGAATCCTGAATGACGCTAAGCGGTTGTTTGCTGAGATAATGAGACAGCGCATAGCTGACCGCAAGTTCGAAAATAAGGACTATTGGCGGTTATGCAAACGGGTGCTGAACAATAACAAATCCTCTATTCCTCCTTTAATCAATAAATTTAAGGTCTTCACATCATCAACAGACAAGGCCGAGTGCTTTGCTCGCAGATTCTCATCCAACTCCACATTTGACTCATCTGGAGTACCCTCACCCGAATTTCCTCTTAGAAGTAAGGCTAAACTGTACGATATATGCATTACCCCGACAGTAGTATCCCGTGTAATATCAAAACTTGACCCACATAAGGCGAGCGGTGGTGATGGAATCCCGGTGATTGTGCTTAAGAAATGTGCCCCCGAGCTCTTCTCAGTCCTCTCTAAACTGTCTAATACTGCATCTTTGCTTTTTCCCTCAGTAGGTTGCCAGTTCTTACTGCGGTAGACTGATTGCCAACCAAGTCTATAGAACTCAGTCTGTCCTATTTACTTATAGGTAGGGAAGAATAAATAGATTCATACCTTTCCCAAGGGTATTAGCACATAAGTGAATGTAATGAATTCGACTGGAATTCAAACTTGGTTATTCGATTTCTCGTTCCGAGCCGATATCCATTACACCGGAAGCACAACCCTAACCGCCTGACGAGAATAGATTTTGCAGAACGATTTTGAAAATGAAAGTAACCAGGGTTATTCCTCACGATATTTGTACTTCGATATCTTATCCAACTTCCAATCATTTTTTTTCAGGTCCTTGTAAAATCTACAACATTGACGTCGTATTTCTGTCAGCCTCTGTCTTTCTTTGGTTCTGTCTGATTCTGTCCGCTTCCTATTTTGAGTATTCATGCATGACTGTCATGTGTGTATGCATCATTAAACTGGCACTTTAATCTCTGTATCCGTTAGTTTTGACCCTCGTTTCTCTTTGGGGTTTGATTTCGCTTTCTATTGATCCGTTAATCGATCAGCTTTGTTCATTGAAGTTTTCGCACACTGTCATGTCTGTCGTTTTCATTTTCATTTGCGCCAATACATCTACCTTATTAAATTAATACCCACTGATCTTATTATTGATTATATTTGGGGCTATCAATCTGAGTATCAATTTGACTATGTAGAAATGTATGCTGTCCGTGCCTATTTATGTCTACGAGTTTTCGTCATTTTAGCTATCATACATTTTAGTTGAATGAATGTCTCTATTAATATCTATAAAGCTATATATCCTCTTAGCGTCAATTTAAACTGACAAATTATTTTTCCCTTTATCTAAAACTTAATTATAAACTATAATATTGAAAAGGTAAAATCTTACTGAAATGTATTGGAGAATTTGCAAATTTTGATCTGAATTAAAGAAAATACGAATTTTAAAGAAACTATTAATATATATGTGTATGTATATATGTGTGTGTATATCTGTATGTGTATTACTAATAACTATACATTTTTCAGCACCAGTAACACAACGCTGATCTTCATACAAAACTCTATAATCAGGTGCTGATTGAAAATTGACTGTTACATAATATATATATATATATATTCAAATTAGAAAGATCAGCCGATTACACTATCATGGTATCAATATTTCGAAATCGTTAGACATTATATAAAGAAAAAATTCTTTAAAAATGTATTGAGCACATTTTAATATAACTTTTTACTGGTCCAATTTTGACTCTGAGCAATAACTGTTTAATATATATATATATATATGTATATATATATATATTAGACATAACTTTCAAAATTCAAAGGTGTTGGATGCACATTTCGACATGAGATCTCTAACAGAGATTCCACGTCACCTCAGCGACATTGTTCTGTTCTAAATGAAGAAAGCCCTGGGGTAAAGGGGGTGGCCAAAGTTAACAACGGTCAAGAATTGATACTTCACTTAAGGTCAGGGAAGTGGGATTATTTTAAGTCGGGGATTAGGTTAAACAAAACATAACAGGACAGAACTGGCAGGGGCGGAGATTAGAGGGTGTATAGAGACAAGAGAAAGACGGGGTATCAAATATGAAATGGAAGACGCTCGCTCGGCTCCATATGTGAATGTTTACAGGGGTTTGAAAAGGTATATTTAGGAGAGGGATGAATAGATTTAAATGTAAGATCTTAAAAATTTTTAATTAAGTTTATCCATTACAGGAAGTCATAAATTCAAAATTATTATTATATATATATATATATATATATATATATATATATATATATGTGTGTGTGTGTGTGTGTGTGTGTGTGTGTGTGTGTGTGTGTGTGTGTGTGTGTGTGTGTGTTAACAAAGGAAAAAAGGGGGTTTAGTAAAGGAATCCATATTTTATAAAGATAGACAACTAAAAGAGTAAAATTACTTTTTTAAGGTTAAAATTTTGGGCTGTTTGAAGAGGTATATTTAGGGGGTAAGGAATGGGTTTAAATATAAGCTCTTAAAAATTTTTTAATTAAGTTTATTTAATTGATCTTTTTAGGTAGATGCGAGCTAAATACCAATTACAGGAAGTTATAAATTTTAAAATTATTAGAGAAATATATATATATATGTTTTAACCAAGTAAAAAAAGAGTTTAGTAAAAGAATCCATATTTTATAAAGATAGGCAATTAAAGGAGATTAGGATAGGAAGGTAGGGGGGTTAAAATACTTTTTATGGTTAACGTTAAAATAAAATTAAGATTAAAATTTAAATTGAATCCATTTAATTCATATTTATATTCTAACATCTAGAGAACGGGGATTAAAATTCTAAATTTAAGTATTCAAAAAATTTGCCTTGTGGCGGCACTTACTGATAAATTCTTTTCTAAGATTCAGTAGCCGGTGTTGGTGGAGGTATTTTAATTTTGAATTTTTTTTCCAAACATAGACAGCACCTATCACGACAATTCCTCGGAATACGGGCTGAACCTACTAGTTTCCAGCTAATTTCAGGATCCAGCCCTTCCTCTTTCATTTTCCAGAATGCGGGCTTCATAAATCACCTGGGTGGATTTGCATTTTCCCTCCACCGGGCAGGCGTCCACAGAGTTACAGCTGCATTCGTTTAGAATTCAGGACCAGCATTGCGCAAGTTCACCAGAATACTCCTATTATGAGAACCAATAAGGCTGTCCAGATTCGGTGTGCAAGAATAACTGATTTTAAGGGTGTACCTATACATATATATATATATATATATATATATATATATATATATATATAGCCGTTACATTTGAAGCAAGAGGAAAATTTACAGAAATGTTTAGCAACAAAGTTTCGCGATTACTTTTTGTTATTCACAATCCTGAAGATGATCTCGGAAAAAGATTCAAAGTACTTGGGGACATCGGGAAATGAATAATAAAATTAACTGTTCAAGTTACAGCTCATTTCTTACATCTTTCAATTATAATACGTAGAAGATTATCCGTGAATATGAACGGATTTTATTAAAAATAAGCAGACACAATGTTTGCAATTTATTCAATCTGACATTTTGCTGCCTAAACACACACACACACACACACACACACACACACACACACACAGAGATATATATATATATATATATATATATATATATATATATATCGTATTCCGTACAAAAATGATAGTGGACCAGTCCATTTCAATTATGTCAGGGGAAGAAATAGATAAATAAATAAATAATAAAAGTAAAATAATAAAGAAATAATATGCACACATATGCAAACTCGCATATACACGCAGTTACAATCCTCCAGCTAAAAAAAACAGAATACAATTAACATTCGAATACAAATATGCACTAATAAGTAAGGTGAAATGTTATACAAATGTGCACAGAAATACCATGACAAATCTGTTTATACAAATAGATAGATACATCCACATTTACATAGAAATTCAAAGAAGCACAAACAAAAATTATTTATATCTATTTACATATTAACATACTCGTTTAACATACTCAACTTATATGTTTTGTATTCACATAAATGCATACAATCAGATAATAAACGTTCAAAAAACGTCTATTAAAAACGGCTGTAAATATATATCGAGCTCTATTTTATTAGCCCAGTACTCATGTTCAATAATATATATATATATATATATATATATTATCCTACCTCTGTAGCACAACTCGGAGTTTCACGCTCTATCCACTCATCAGGTGCATATGCATTATGCAATCATCAGGGGGCCCAATTGTGTGGGGGGTGATCAGTTCACTTCAAGCAAAATTGTTGGAGATCACCCCTTTTGACACATAAGAATGGACTCGTCTGATGTGTACATATAATCCTGCCTATATAGAGAAAGGCGGGAGGGGTTGAGTTGTAAAGCAGTAAAGAGTGGTTGTCAGAAAGTTAGTAAGGAGTCAGTTGGTCAGTAAGGATATAGACTAATTACCCGGACTTACTTCTTCACTACAAGACTGTATATATGGTTTCTACTAATAGTATTCCTAGTATTCCTGAATTGACTAACCCGTGTTCCAGCTTGTATATTTTTGTTCAATATAACTTACATTTTCTATCTCCATATCTGCTTTTGTTATTTATTATTTTGTGTGAGTTCTCAACAAGAATCCATAAGAAAAATAATAAAGCCACTGGTTTACTGAGTTTGAGAGAATATGAGAAAAAACACAATGAATGATCTAGAACAAAAAAAGAACAGTAATTAAAAGACAGAAAATAACGATTGACATTGCATTTTAATTTTTGTAAATCAAAGTTTACTGAAAAGCAAAAACCGGAAGAAAGTTCCACAAGCAAGAATTTCAATAAAAGAAACCATTAGCAAAGAACTCATGCATATAGTTACTTCAAATGTGAACTGCTGAGACCTTGCCAGCATTTTAATACTTCACTGAAACTCATAAAGTCTAGGTACCACTAAAGACAGTTCATCAGAACAATTATCATGAAAGTATTTATAGCAAAGGCATAGTAAATCTACGTTATCACGATGAAAATGCAATTGAAAACAAGATGTGAGGTCAGAATCAGTAACATTGCAGATTCTTCTTCGGATTTCATCAAGGATTTCTAAATATAAGGCCAACATGAGAGTTTGCAGCTATATTCAAAATAAGAACGAATGGTAGACTTACAGATTTGTGAGATATTGTGATAAGAAAAATTGTCTAGCACGACACAGAGATACAAATGCTGTGACAGCTGAACCAGCAACTGATTCAATATAATCTTTCCATTTCATGTCAGCAGACAACATTACTAGCAGAAAGCTCTAGAAAAAAAAAAGATGTCAGAAGGATATGGTTTAATCAATCCATATTTTTTTATGAATATATCCATACATAATATTGTTGTGCAAGTCTATAGGTTCCTTGGACGTACTGAGGAAGTAGGGCCCGTATTTTTAGACTCACAAGACAGATAGAAGGGAAGAGAGACAGGGGGAAAGTAGCGCGAGACATATTTGATAGGCTTCAGCAAATGAATGGCAGAGCGGATTTGGGAGAGATATCAAGATGAAAAACTTTGAGAGCGACAAGAGACAGAGCCAAGTGGAAGTCCATGATCGCCTACGTCCTGAAGAGACAAGTGCATGAAGAAGAATATCCATGCATGCACAAATATAGACGCATCTGGAAAGGTTAAATAAAATAATCCTACTTACCATATCTACCTACCTCATGATGTTCGCGTATATATCTGTATTTTTCGCTTTCTCTCTTCTTTAATTCACATCTCTCTGCACCTTCCAACTACAATAAAAGAAAAACTTAAGTCATTTACTTATGTCTGCAATTTGACCAAAGAATTCTATGAATCAAGGTTATTTTTTTGGTAAGAAAAAAGAAACAAGCTGTGATAAATGATTTCTTTTAATATGACAGCTGTGATCGGCATCTTGTCATTGCGCATTACGCAGACACAAGGAATAAGGCGGGTTCAGATTTTGTCAAAATAAAAAGTGAATTTTTAATTCCTATTTGGGTTGGGCAGTGCTTACTTGGACTCTGTGGAAACGGGCGAGCAATATCTCAGCAGTAAAAAAAACATAAGAACTACACAATATATCCCTAGATAGATTAGCAATTAGGTCCCACCCTTGTACAGTGAAATCAATTAAATGTAACCACAACTTCAACTCTACCATCTTCTTTTCTTGCACTTACCGCCTGTGAAATTCCCTTCCGTATACATGCTTCCCCGACAGCTACAATCTCCAAGAATTTAAATGTAAGGTCAATAGTCATCTCCTATCTCAATGACTCGCATCCTTTCTCACATGCTCTTGATCCACTCCACTCTCATCACACAAGTATTCTCGTCCTTCTTTTACCCACTTCCTGATACCCCCTATAACCTGTCCCTCTTTCTCATCAATTTCTTCCTATGTAACTCCCTGCGCACCAGTGTCAGTAAAACTGCCTTGCTTGGAGTGAAATGATAAAAAATATAAGCAGCGGAAAGAGAGCAGTCTACTCCTGTTGATTAAATAAAGGGTTCAGTTTAAAATTTTCTGCAGTTTGCCCACATATCCAATATCCACTTGATGAAGGCAGAAGGGTATAACGACCGAAACGTTTGGATAATAACAAAGATGAGGACAATAGTTTAAATAAGAATTCGAATGCTAATTTTCGCAGTAAGAAATCTCACGTTATTTGGAAGACTAACAGAACAAAGTTTTCCAAATTGCAGTCTCATGCCAAAACACAAATCGTAAAATAATTTGTCTCCTAAATCATAATAGTACATTGAAAATTTTAGAATAATGGATTGTTTAAAATTATGTATGTTTCAGCAAGCATAATTTAGTTATAATAAACCAAGACTTATTTAGAAAATCTATTAGAATAATCCGGAATTTAGTTGTAAATCGCCTGCATCCGAAAAAAATGAATTCAGTAAATACTCAAAATTAGAAAAGGATGAAAGAAAATGATGAGTGTTCATTCACCCTTTAGATTTATTCACCCTTTACAGTCAGGCAATTCTGTGGGACCTGGAAGTCCTACGAGGATTTAATGTTAGAGGACACAATCTTAACAACGGAAGATAAACAGATGATAATGTAGATTTGAACATTGAAAGGAAACTACAGGCTTACGGGATATCACGTTGAATACACCGGCTCTCGTTCGATCACCGAAGTTCAACAACGTGAGCCTGGTCAGTACCTAGATGGGTGACCACTTGGGGATACCAGGCACTGTAAGCGTTCAGTGACGGATGTGCGTTGTGGTGCAGTGGATATCGGCTTGGAAAGAAAAATCGGTGAGCCGAGTTCGAATACCAGTTGAATACCCTGCATTCACTTAAGCACTAGTACCCATGAGAAAGGTATTAACCCGTCACTTCCTCCAGTTATGGGTTAAATAACAGGATAGGGCCTGGAGGCAGCCCATCTTGTGTTGGTGTCACAATAAAAACACCCTTGGTAGCCCTGGCGAAGAATCAAGTATTCAGATATTTGACAAGATTATGAATTTAGCTATAAACTGCGCCAGGGTTCCAAATACACAGGGAATACTGGAGAGGTGTAGTGAGTTCTATCTCGGCTAAGGCCGCAGGACGTCGACGACGACAGCAGGCAGTAAATGAAAGTGTGAAGTAAGCACTAAGTATCAATCGTATGTATCAATTGCTGTCAGCAAAAGTAAGAGATCAAAATACGAAATAAAAATTGGGAATAGCAGAATCAATCAAATACGTAGTCTAAATACCTTGATAATGTTTTATCTGAGAACAGAAAATGTGATACAGCAATCTGAAAGCTCTACAGAAGGATGCTGAGAATACGATAGACGGAAGTTTTGAGTAAGGATGATTTTTAAGGAAAACGGCAAAAAGCGCTTTTACTAAGAATCAAAGAAAAATGAGGAAAGAGGTCTTGACATTCTCAGGTGTTGACTACAATGTACACCTTAATATTTTCATATACTCTATCCCTGGTACTGATCAGCATTAAGTCTTAAATATAGCATACCTTCATATATATATATATATCAGTTAGTTAGGTGCCATATGGGATACACGCTTGGGCGATCTTGTCTCGAAAGAGACATGACTGAAGATTTTCCCGCAGTAGGTTGCTATTTCTGCATTTCTTTCTTTCTGTGGCAGATTAATTGTCAATCAAAACTATAGAACCCAATCTGTCCTGCTATTCAACCCATATCTGGAGGGAGACAAGAAGGATAAATACCTTTCACAAGTGTATTTGCGCGTAAGTGAATGCAACGAATTCAATTGGAATTCGAACTCTGCTGTCCGATTTCTCATTCCGAGCCAATATCAATTGCACCAGAAATATATTTTGAGGCGTATTCATCCTTTTATTCTCTTCATATTTACCTACCTCATCTATCGCTCACTCTTCCGAAATTCAAAGTCTACTTTACCTACCAATCTATTGATCAATTTATCTCCTATTCTAACTAGGAGTTGTTTTGTTTGTTTGTTTGTATGTTTTTTTGTTTTTTTTTTCGGGGTGAGGGGAGGTTGCATGACGTCTTTTATTTATTTTTTTATCCTTTCTTTTTTTAGGGAGGATTTGAATTTTTTAAGTCTGTGCTTTAAAACAAATGCTGAGACAGACGCAGAAGAACAAACTCCCGATCAGTCTTCGATTTTGATTTTTTTTTTCATTCTTACATTTACTTCAGATGCTTAAATAAAATGAAGCACTTGATTGTTGCTCTTTCTCTGAAGATGGGCATTTTTTAGATTTCTTCACTGAGACTGAAATCCATCAAAAATCTTCCAAATTCTTCCAATGATTTCGTTTAATTTAGCTACATGAATTAAACAGTTTAAGATAATAATAATAATAATAATAATAATAATAATAACTAATTTTAACTCCTGAAAATTTCAGTTTTGCTATTTGAAGTTTCTGATTAATCATAATTGGTAATTCTTGATTAAGCTTAATGCGAGTTCTTTAAATATAAAATAACTGTGAAATTCCCTTATTGAATCATTTCAGCTGAAAAGTTAAAAAATACCACAATGACAACCATGTTGATGCATGAAGGTCATTTTCTAAAAAAGTAAGAGGATACAAATGAAGTTTTTCTATCTCTATGAATAGGGGTTAAACATATGACTACGTTATTGCCTCCTCTATCTTCTCTCAATGTTTTTCTTTTTCTCATTAAAATAGGATATGTCTTTTTTCGTCTTTCCTCCCGATCACAAAGGAAGAGTTCATTATTTAAGAGCTGTTTGTAGGACTTAACACCCATGCTAACTAAGGAACAAGCAGAATTATAATATGATAATAGTTTTCTTTATGCCATGCATCGTGATATTAGAATATATTAAACAGACTTCACTCATGTTTGCTTCGGCAGAAATAATGTAAACATTGCAATTTATTAATTTTTAGATATTCTTTTGACATAATCGTCAATTGTTTTAAGGGCAAACTTTGAAATTGGCTTTTACTTTATTTGTCAGCAATACGACTGTGGAGTAATCGGCCACCATTAAGTGTAATTTCTCAAAATTCTCAACTAACGGAATTGGCAAAGTTTTCACTAAACAATAAGAAAAAGAACAGGGTAAGATAATACTAAGCAATAAATGAAAGTCAAAACTTAACAAAGCAATAGTGACAAGGCAAAAAGTTAACAAAGTAAGGATAGTGTTCGCACGCAAAAGGGATACAGCCACATGGTTGTAGTTTTCTGACTTAAAAACAAAAAGAACAAAAATATATGGGATGAGACAGAGAACTAGTCTATTTTTATTGATCATAAAAGAAATCTCAGCATGCATCTGTAGGACTTATCTATAGATTTGTGTAGGGGAGATTTCTTAGTAGCCATCCCCACTCGGTTAAGCTTCCCAACTTTCACCCAGTTTATTTTTCCCCCCTTTTTTTTTTATCTTGGCTTGGTCAACTTTTTATTTTCCCATCTCACAATTTTTTGTAATTCTTTCTTCTTTAGCGATCGAGCTTATTGATTCTCTTTATTGGCAAAATACAGCGGCCGCTCTTTTTTTCTCTGTGATAGACGGGTTCTACTAACATATTTTATTTTACTTTGAATGTTTGAATATATTTTATTTTCATTTTAGGGTTCATCCCTTCCTCTTTCGTTTCATGATTTCATATTTTTAATTACTTTTGTAAGATAAAAGATAAAAAAAAATGACATTTGCGCATGTGATGAAATTTCTATACCATGGGTTTTAATAGAGTCCCTGTCCGGATGTGGTATTGTGTTATGTAGTGGATCGAATGGCGATGGATGTGTTCTTGTGGTGATTGAGTAAATTGTAATTGATGAATGTGTCGTGAATCTGAATACCTAGGTTTAGAATAGTTAGTGAATACCAATCTCCCCACTCTCCTTTTTGGCCTTGTGCCTCATCTGTAATATAGTTACAATAAATACACATTCCCACTCGGGTGACTTTTTGTTCCTTAGATTTTACCCGACCAGTTACAACGGGGTTGTCTTTACGTGAAGGAATTTGCTGTTACGTTACAGATTTTAATTATCGTTTAATTTTTTTATTATCTGTTGCACATAATTGTTGATTTTTTGTTTCTGTTTCAGTTTTTTATTCGTTTGAATTGTCTTGTTTAGAGTAAAACGATTAAAAATAGTTTTTTGCACTTGTATAAAAACATTGGGTATATTTTATAAAACTGTTTAATCCCGACCCCTACAAAGACTGTACATAAGTGAACATATAAAATCTCATAGAGTAAATGTGGCATTATTGTGACTGTGCATGATTGTGTTGCGTAAATGAATCGTCTTGGTGAAAGAGACAATGTTCAAACGGTTAGGTCATTTATTGTCTGATTAGTTTAATGATAAGACCGATATTCTCACTACCTTCTGGCCTATATTGCATATTTTAATACAATTAAATTCCTTCCCAGACTAAGGCAAATTCGAAAATATTAAGCCCAGCGTGATGTCAGATATTTATCGGTCACGCAACCTGATAGTGCCTTCTGAGTAATCAAATCATTTGTGGTGGTAACATGAAGCAATACGGGACAACAATAAATAGATATCGTTTGCGTTATCACAATAAAAGGATCTTTCATAACTTAGAAGGAAAACCAGCCTACTAATATATCTATTTTTTATTTCTTTTGTTTTACATCATTTTTTTATGTAATTTTAATAACTTTAAAACTAGGATTCTTTGTTCCAAGCGTCAATAGAATTCAATAAAAATCCTTTCTTATGCGGAAAATATAATATTGACAATTGCAAAGTTACTGAAGTATTGCCATTTTCTGATAGTACGAGCGAGCAACCTTATATTTTTCTCTTGTAATCTGTCTTTAAGAATTCAGGTGAACCGTCTGTTCCTTACAAGTAAGATTGCTTCAGCTTCCAGATTCTACCTCTTTTTGGCAAAGTACCAGTTAAATTCCTCGCATTCACTTACGCACAAATACCCTTGAAAAAGGTATTAATTAATCTTTTCCCTCCAGTTATGGGTTAAATAATGGGATCGATTGGGTTCTATAGCTTTGTCTGGCAACCAGTCTATTGCGGAAAGCAATGGCAACCTACTGCGGGATAATCTTCTGCCCAGTCAGTCATGTCTTTTTTGAGACATGATCACCCAAAGCGTGTATCATGTATGGCATTAACTGACATCGAATAACCCGCCTCACGAGCTCGTGTAAATGGTTGTCAGAACAGGGATTAGTAGAGATAGCAAAAAGATAAACTTTACTATTGCTACCACATATGATCTGTTGCTGCTTATATATATTTAGAGATCCTTGGTAAAATCCAAAGAAGAATTTTCGAGTTTATTTGTCCTGACTGGCGTCTCGATTTTCTTTTTCTGGAAAAACCCAGACCAAAGAAAGATTCACAAGTCAGTGTTAAAAAGCAAAATTTTGGATCCTGATTGGATAGCAAATCGAAAAGTGGTATTTGACGTCAGTCAAACGTTTTTCCACACCTAGAAGCGAAAAGGTCTGCTGGAGCCGGCAACATGAGAAGTTTCACTATTTCGTTCCGCTACCGGTCAAAGACAGCACTGGGAGCGGTTAGCTGATGGACATCGTGGCAATGTAACAAAAGAAATTTCAAAGCAGTCAGAAATGGAAGCGATATCTCATAGAACCTCACAATGTAAGGAAGAAACTTCAAGCTGACTCGGTTACGTCTCGCCTTTACTTCCAATTTTCTTTTCTTCTTTTTCACTACACGCCGCCAAAGAGAACAACAACAACAGGACACGCTAAGTACTATTTCTTTATTTCTTCTTTCTCACCCTTTCGCCGACCTACCAAAAATAGGAAGGAACATAAGAACATTCTGCTACTACCCAACCATGAACTCTAAACTTTCTTTGCACAATTTTAACTACAAAATTACATACATTTTCTCAATGAACATTTTTCTCCTCTCAACTATGTAATAGCATTAACAGCAAACAAAAATTCCACTTATTTTTTCAACAACCTGATGATATCTTTAAATGCAGGGATTGTCGGCTAAGTTTGCAAGTGGCCTTATACCAGGCATGGCCGACGCACACTTACATAGGCACTGCCCAATCACTAGTTCTTAATTTTATAACTCCAGGTAAAATACTAAAAAAACTATTTTCATTAATATTCTCTTATAATAGTTGTCTATATAATTTGTATATTGTTGAAAATGGTATCTGTATAAATTTTGATGATGTCTAGCCAACTCTAAACTAAGACCCCTTTTTAGGAGCGAAAACAGTAATGCAGAAGAAAGGTTATTTCCTTCTTCATTTTATTTCTCTCTTTTTACCTCTTTCTCTCTTTCTCTCTCTCTCTCTCTCTCTCTCTCTCTCTCAATGATAGTTGTTTTTAATATTTTGTGAATTATATAATGCAATCCGAGATTGCCTATATTCTTTTCTCAATTTTTCTCTTGTTGATTTGTTTACCCTCTGTTAATACGTTGTAGCTCTTCAAAAGGAGTCACATTTGGTATCAGTCTTTGTGGACTTTCTTTCAACTCATTAGTAATGTCTGGGTGAAGTAGTAGACCAACAGAAACATATTTTGAGTATGAGAATATGATTTTATTTTCAATAAAGATTATTACTAATATTCCATTAATATTTTACTAATCATGTGTGAATAATCATGAGGCATTAGAGGTCAAATAGTTTGAATAAAGATAGTTTAAGTACAAGTAGTTTAAAAGATCTATAAATTAGATAAAATAATTGCAATTTTTAAGCTAATATATTTGCGTCCCTAAATTAAGGAACACTCCTGTAGCATTTAATTAATTTAACGAGATAGCATGCATTTAATATTTATTAAAAATAATTTACATTTATTTCCATTTAATTAATTAAAGCATATTAAATAAGGCACATATATTGCTATATTTTTATTTCAGATTTTTTAAAAATTTTGATAGAATTTTTTATGGTTACATTAAGTCTGAAATGATCCTGATCATTGAATAGGATAAAATTCAATTGATTTTTCCAGGTCTTGTAAGTAAGAGAATATGATTTCGACTTAGAGGTCAGCGAATAAAAATAAGAGCTTTTCCTTTACAGTCGCTAAAAATAATTGTATTCATCAAAAGAGAACTTGTACTCATTAGAAATCGTTTACAAAAAACCTTTTCTGTAGAACTTCTCCCAGCTTGCCTCCGTTCTCTGTTTGTGCGTACGTGCTTATTGCTCGGATAGGGTCTCCGACGTTGTTTCTCCAAGATTATCCGTTCCGAGCCAAGTAGCTGCAAGCATTTGATAAATACTTACTCATTACATTTAGTCATAGAAATTACTTCACCTCACGCTAATAATTTACTATAATTTGTTTGTAGTTGTAGATTTAGGACGGTTTCACTAATTTTATAGAATTATTATAATTTCTTCTCGATTTTCTCGTTCCGCTTTACCAAAAAACATAATTTAAAAACAAGAGTTCCATCAATATGTTTAAAAAGATATGTTATTATATTATTAATTGACGATAAACTGCATCCGGCAGTAGATCTCTGATTAGGAGATTTCGAGGAGCATATAACCACTTCTTAATGCTGTTGCTCCCTGGTTCACCTGACACGAGGTGAATTCTCCTGATAGAGTTCCAGCTATGAGCAGATAGTTAACCCCGAAACTGGACTCAGAACACTTTGAACGTATAAAAATACATTTTTATGATAAAAATACATTTTTATAATAAAAGTACATTTTTATAATAAAAATACCAGCAATATATTTTATTGTAAAATAAAAATAAGGAATTGATGTGCTGCTTAAAAAGAAGAAATAAACAGAAAAAGAAGAAAATAAAATAAAATCCTTTTTGATGTATTTAGATGAAGCTAATGAATTGTTTTATTTAATGTCTTCCTTCCATTCCTATTCTATTTCATTTTTGAATCCTCCTGTTTCTCTTTGTTTTTCTCTCTCTGTTTTTATTACTCTCTCTCTCTATTTCCCCCCTCTCTCTCTCTCTCCCTCTCTCTTTCTCTCCCTTTTTTCCTTTATCTGGTGCTCGTTCTTCTCTCTGGGTTTTTTTGGTTCTTGTCTTCACTAGTTTTCTCTTTTTTATTCTCTTTTTATCTCTTGTTTATCTATTTATAGCCTTTTTTTTTGCTCTCTCCTTTCTATTTCCTAGACCTTGTGTCTTTCTTTCTTTCTTTCTTTCTCACCTTCGTTTTTTTTTTCATTCCAATACGTGTTTCTATTTCATTTTTGCATCCTCCTGTTTCTCATTGTTTTTCTCTCTCTCTCTGTTTTTTACCTGGTTTTTTTTTTTTGCTTCCTGTCTTCACTAGTTTTCTCTTTTTTATTCTCTTTTTATCTCTTATTTACCTATCTATAGCCTTTTTTGCTCTCTCCTTTCTCTTTCCTAGACCTTGTCTCTTTCTTTCTTTCTTTCTTTCTTTCTCACCTTCGTTTTTTCATTCCCATACGTTTTTCTATTTCGTTTTTGCTCTTACTTTTGTTTTCTTCTTCGCTTTGTAGTCTACCGCGCTTCCCTCTCACCATCCTTCGCTCTTATACGTCTTTTTCTCACCCGATTTGCTTAAATTTAACCCTGAGTACAGCTAATGATGAACAATTATTTTTTTCAAATAAACAGGGGACGTAATCAATTCTTCCTTAAACGCCTAAAATCTCAGTTAATTCTAAACTAAATGTTATTAAAGAAGCGTCTGAAACTTTAGAATTTTTTCAGTTGCAGATTAATTTTATCAATATATTTTATGTTATTTAATTTTTGTTTCTTGTTTTTTCTATATCTATATCCCTTTCTGTTAATTGTTCTGCATTAAAACTCGCCTTTTCTTAAGAAATTCTTTCAGAAATGTCAGTTTGATGCCACAAAAGGACCAGATGTCAACGAATTTTAAATGTCATCCAGTGTATTTACTTCTAAACACGAGTCCGCGGTGAGGATAGACATAAACCTCTCTCTCTCTCTCTCTCTCTCTCTCTCTCTCTCTTAATCTCAGAAAATTATAAATAAGCGGTTTCTTTGCAGTATACTAAACGACATCAGTCAATAAAATTAAACATCTGAAATATGACAATTATATTAACATTACAAAACGAATATAGGCATGAAATTGCGAAGAACCTCTTTAATATACACTCATTAACTCATCATTATTCATATATACGTACACACAACTGGAAATCTATAATGTAAATTACACACACACACACACACACACACACACACACACACACACACACACACATATATATATATATATATATATATATTTGCGGAGGTATATTACATTTAACTGAGTAATGTTGTTACATTCGTGCCGACTTCAATGTTTTGTGAAGGAAAAATTTCGCACAACAAACTTTATATAAATACAAAAAATGTGAAACAACAGCTGAAAAAAAACTTAAACACTGAAGACATCACACTAATGCCTTCACAAAACTTCGAAGTCGCATGACCGAAAAAACACTGCTTAGTTAAGTGAACAATCTCTCCACGGCTTCTACTCCGATGAACTATCTGGTACCCCTTATGCATGAATTTACTCGAGCCACAAGATTAGTAACTAGGTCCTACCCTTTTACTGTGATATCAATAAAATGTAAAGGCAAATTCTACTATAAAAGCTTCTTTTCTCGCACTTCCCGCCTGTGAAATTTCCTTCGGTATACTTGCTTTCCCAGCAGCTGCAATCTCCAGTAGTTTAATTGTAAAGTCAATATTCACTTCTATCTCACTGACTTGCATCCTCTCTGCCACGCTTCTTTCTCCGTTTATTCCACTCTCATCATGATTCTCATCCTTCTCTTACCCACTTCCTGACACCCACGTCCACCCACGTCTATTGAACAGGTGTAGAGGCTCATCCCTTGTTCCCTGTTTAGGATGTTGTTTCCGGCTTTCTCTTTTCCAATCTTTTCATTTTTATTTTTATTTTTTTTCAATCGGAGTAGATGGACTAAACTATCGCCCGGTTGACACTCCACCCACGTCTATTGAACCGATGTAGAGGCTCATCCCTTGTTCCCTGTTTAGGATGTGGTTTCCGGCTTTCTCTTTTCCAATCTTTTCACTCTTACGTAGCCCCCTGCACATCAGTGGCGTTACCGCCTTGCTCGGGGTGATATGAATAAAAAAAAAAAACCCTTGTAATCTGTCACTCTTTCTCATAAATTTCCTCCTATGTAACTCCCTGCGCTCGAATGGCAGTAAACTTCCTTGCTTGGGGTGATATGGTTATAAAAAATGCATTCATTTTGTTAATGCTCTATCTTGATATCAAGCACTTTATGACAAAACTGCTTGCCTAAAATGCCTTTCTGCCAGTAAACTACTAAAGAGAAATGCAATTTTGACACTAAGAACAAGTATAATTTATCACAATATATATATATATATGTGTGTGTGTGTGTGTGTGTGTGTGTGTGTGTGTGGTGTGTGTGTGAATGAATGAAGAATGACTGAGGGATAGCTAGCTAGCTAGCTAGCTAGCTAGATAGATAGATAGATAGATAGATAGATAGATAGAAATAAATAAACTGTCTGCGATAGATAGATAGATAGATAGATAGATAGATAGATAGATAGATAGATAGAACCAGATAGATAATGAAGGTATTAAAATAGATAGCTAGTTCATTCTACCATGTTTATCTTTCAGAGGTCAGATTACACCATGGCAATGGCAAAAACTCCGATGGACTCCATTTTTCAGTTTCACCAGCCACACTTCTTCAACAGAGTTGAATAATACCACATTGCTCCAAATTGCAGATGTAAGGAAATAATTTTTTTTTTTCCTAAGAACTACCATTTTATGGAATCGAATTCCGTGTGCATACTTTCTTGAACTGTACAACCATAACCTTCTCAAGCTAAAAGTCAGTCGCTATTAGTTCTCTGTTTCATAATCTTTGCTTCCAGAAACTATTCTTTAATATCAGACACTTCATTAATTATTACCATTCTAACAGCAACTCCGTACTAAGTGGTTCTCAGGCCTTATATTAAATTTTAGTATAAAAAGATAAATAAATAGATAGATATGAATAAAATCAGATAGAGAGATAGATAGATAGATAGATAGATAGATAGATAGATAGATAGATATAGAATTAGGTGCTTTTCCGATCACTGCAATCTTAACCTGTTCAAATCTAGGATTAACTGTTATCTTCCCTGTGTCTCGTACTCTATTATCATCTACCTCGAATGCCTCCTGAGCCTTGTACAGGATGTTTAGAAGTAATTATCTAGCAAAAATTAAGCAAACCAAGTACTAATCAACATACTCAGTTGCTTATAAAAGAAGAAATTGTCAATCTGTTTTTACTCACCAAAACAAATTTTTAAAATCTTTTTTTATAATCTGTTCACATCAAACAAGGTAGAAATGACACTGGGGCACAGGGAGTTACAGTGAAAGAATACAAAATATATAGGGATGTTGAAGAAAAGATAAGAGATGGATGGGAATCAAGTCGACAGAAGATGGCAATTGATGCTGCATTTAAACTTTTGGAGATTGTAATTATCAGGGAAACAAATAAATGGAAGCGAGTTCCATAAAGGGGAAGTGCGAGAAAAGAAACTGTTAGAGTAGAAAAGAGGGTTAGATTTAACTATTTCGACGGTAAAAGGGTAGGACACTGATTCCAAACTAGGAGCACAAGTGACTACCTCTGGTTGGGTACCAGGTATAGAAGCTCGTCAGAGCAGTTGCCATAAAAATCACCTGTAGAAAAGACAAATAGTGTTTAATTGTTTTACTTGGTATCACCAATCAACAAGCAAAACCGAATAAACCGACTCAGATAAGCAGACACTGATCATCAGAAGGATCTACACTCAGTGGTGGACTGGTGTAAGACGTGGCTTGTAAATTTCAATGCTTCAAAAACGAAACGGCTATCTATCAATCATCACAGGCAATCTCTCCTACCCCTCATAAGCATGGGCTAAGCGAGTCTCCCTGTAAACAATATATTGCGCCTCCTCGGCCTTACCCTATCTTCCGACCACAAGTGGAATCATTACATTGAGTCAATAGCTAAATCCACTGCTAGGAAGTTTGGGTCATTGTGTCGGGTCAGGAACTTTATTACGCTTGAACATATACAAATCAATCATCTGTCTGTGCATAAAATACTGCTGTCGAATATGGTCAGGCGCCCCGCTGTTCATCTAGGTGTTTTCGACAGGCTCCAAAGGATAATTTGTAACGTGATAGGTCCCGACTTGGCAGCTCGACTCCAGCCACTTTCTCACCGGCGGGATGTGGCTTTCCTCTGTCTATTCTACAAATATATTCATGACTCCTGCTCTCACGAACTTAAGTCACTGGTGCCCCCGCCACTAGAATTTATTAGTGCAACCAGACTGGTAAAAATGTCCCACCCACTTACAGTTAGATCAACCAAATGCAGCCCCCAATTCTACTCCATCAGCTTTTTTTTCTCGCACTTCCATCCTGTGGAACTCCCTTCTGTATACTTGCTTTCCTGACGGCTACAACCTCCAGGAATTTAAATGCAAGGTCAATACCCATCTCTTATCTACTTGACTCCAGTTCTTTCTACATCACCCTATCTATCTTGTTCTATCTTGTTCTTTTCCTTTCTCTCTACCTTCGCAACTGTCTTCACACCTGTGTTTCCATCATTCTCTTGCTCTTTCTATAACACCCCCTATAACTGGTCCGTCTTTCTCTTCACTCTACTCTTGTCTAAACGTTTACTCTCATGTAGCCTCCTGCGCATCAGTGGCGGTACCACCTTGCTTAGGGTTAAACGATTAACAAAAAGAAAGATAGGAATAAAAACAGACTAATTTTTTTTCTGTTACAATTAGTCTAGGTACCACGAATTCGCTGAAAAAACTGCTAAGTATGAAAAAAGACCCCAAACTTAATAAAAACAAAGTTTTATCGGCAAAATGTTTATGTTATTATTAAGAGGATAGATCAAAGTAGTTTTTATTTATTATTTTTTAAATTTTTCAACTCTTTCTAAGACCTTCAAGATTTTGAAAAGGGCAATATATATATAGCATTGCTCATTCAGCAATGGATTAGAGCACTCTGGCTACTGGGCGGGTATAATGACAATATACACGCGAAAAAGTCTGCCTTCTTCTACCGAACGTCTATAGCCCAGAGGTAGAATCGCCGACTGACGCCAATTCCGTCGGGTTTCAATCATGGGTTAAAATCAATCGGAGTCTAACCGTACTAATGAGCTGTGATACATCGAAACAGATCTGTCTGCGGATGACTATATATATATATATATATGAAACTTTCTTAATTCAAATTTCCTGTGTTAAACTGTGAGGTATTTTTCGTTTTTTTTTTTGTTATTGTTGTTGTTTTTTTCCTTCTTGGCGTTCATGCTTCATTTGGGAAAAAAAAAGTTTGAAATTTTTATTTATTTATTTATTCTGTTATACGAAGCTATCCTGGCCAAGGTATCAGCAGCCATTTGTTACCGTTCCCCGCTATTGTCTGTTCTTTGAATCGAAATTCACCAAGCAGCTTAACTTGATGTTGATTTTTGGGAAAAGCAAGAATTGAAGAATGAAACTTTAATTCAAATTTCCTGTTTTTTACTGTGAGGTATTTTTCGTTTTTTTTTGTTATGTTTTGTTTTTTGTTTTGTTTTTTTTTTCCTTCTTGGCGTTCATACTTCATTTGGAGTTTAACTAAGTTAAAACTTAGTTAACTCTCCACTTTTGGAAGTTTGTGTTTTGTGCATGTTTTTTTTTAATTTTTTTTTAATAGGAGTAGATAGGTCACACTATCGCCCGGTCAATACTCCTCCCACGTCTATTGAACTGGAGTAGAGGCTCGCCCCTTGTTTCCTATTTAGGATGTGGTTTCCGGTTTTCTCTTCTGTTCTCTCTCTTCAGACCTTGGTCTTGGTGCTTCCGTGAGTTTCCTGCGATCTGGCCGGTTGGTGGCAACGGCTCATCACTGTGAGGGTACCGGGTTGGCAGTTTCCTGATTGCTGCTTCCAACTGGTAGTTAGGAGCCCTAACTCTTGCGTAGCGTCAAGAGCGGCTGCTCTGATCAACAGTTGTATAATATCGGGGTTCTTGTAGTGCCATGTCGCGCATGGATAGGTGTCCCTGCAAGCGTTTTCGGTGGGCAACCCCGAGGCCACACCTTGTTGCAGCCCTAGACAGTTTCCCTCCCAGCACAGATGGTGGATAATGACCGCCTGTATCCTCTACCCTAGGTCCATTTCTACAAACAGAATCATGACTAAACAAATCAGAAATGACCCTAAACCAGTTAAATCCAAACCACCTAAACCCATTAACCTCTCCTTCACTAATATCCGAGGCATTCGTACTAACTTTCCTAGTGTAGAAGCGTTCCTGCATGAAAAGTCCCCTGACATCCTTGCGCTCTGCGAAACTAATCTCAACTCAGCTATTCCCTCCTCTGACCTCTTCATCCCTGGTTATCTTCCCCTTTTAAGGAAGGATTCCACTGTCCACATGCATGGGCTGGGTGTTTATGTCAGCGAACACCTCCCCATAGCTAGGGTGACTTCACTCGAATCTACTGACCACCAATACATATGTCTCCGCCTGTCTCTCCTCAGTTCGGTTAGCTACCTATTCTTTCTTTACCGTTCTCCCTCCTCTCCTGACTGCTCCCTACTAGATAACATTGCTGACGACATAGATAAGGCTATTTTCTATCACCCATTCGCCCACATATTTGTACTTGGAGACCTCAATGCCCATCACTCTGAGTGGCTTGAAAACGCCGTTACTGACCCGGCGGGCAATCACGCCATGAACTTTGCTATTTCCCAATCCCTTACGCAAGTGGTGGACTTCCCCACTCGCTTCCCAAGCACTCCCTCGGGTCATTCCTCACTGCTAGATATATGTTTCACCTCTGCGCATGACGCCTGTCAAGTCTCGCAGCTTTGACCTCTCGGCAACTCCGACCACGCTGTAGTCTCTCTCAGTATTTCTTTCCAATCTCACTCCCCCCAGGAGCCCCCTACTTATAGAACCACCTACCTCTACCAAAAAGCTAACTGGGATGCCTTTCGCGATTTCCTCTGCGACGTCCCTTGGGGAAAAGTGTTTGACCTATCAGTTGATGAGTGTGCCTCTGAGGTCTCGTCATGGGTGAAAGCTAGCATTGATGCCTTCATACCCACTAGGAAGTATTGCTTAAAACCTCATTCCTCTCCGTGGTTCTCCCCGTCCTGCTCAGCCGCCATTGCCCACAGGAACCATTACTTCCGTCTATTCCGGAGACAGCCAACTGATCACAATAGGCACCTATTCACATCTGCTCGCAATGAGTTCAAGAGAACCCTAAATGACGCCAAACAGTTGTTTGCTGAGAGAATGCGACAGCACATAGCTGACTGCAAGTTCGGCTCCAAGGACTATTGGAGGATTTGTAAACGAGTGCTCAACCATAGGAAATACTCAATACCTCCTTTAATCCATGGTTTTGAGGTTCTCACGTCATCTGCGGACAAAGCTGAGTGCTTTTCCCACAGATTCTTATCCGACTCCACATTCGACTCGTCCGGAGTACACCCACCCGACTTCCCTATTAGAACTGAGGCCAAACTGCACGACGTATATATTACCCCGACAGTAGTAGCCAGAGTAATTTCAAAACTCGACCCCCATAAGGCGTGTGGCGATGATGGAATCCCGGTGATAGTCCTTAAGAGGTGTGCTCCTGAACTTCCCCTGTCCTCTCTAAACTATTTAACTACTGCCTTTCTGCTTCCTGCTTTCCTGCTTGCTGGAAATTCTCTTCAGTCGTTCCTGTATTTAAGAATTGTGGTGAACCCTCGGACCCATCCAACTATCGCCCTATCAGTCTTCTACCGATATTCGGGAAAGTATTCGAGGCTATAATCAATACTGAAATAGTTCATCATCTCACCGCCCACAAACTGTTCTCCGACAGGCAATATGGATTCCGCTTTGCCAGGTCCACGGCCGACCTGCTAACAACCGTAACGGAGTACATACTACAGGCCCTTGATGAGTCTGACGAGGCTCGCGCGGTTGCTCTGGACATCTCCAAGGCTTTCGACAGGGTTTGGCACTCTGGCCTCCTATGCAAACTACGCGGTTATGGTATTACCGGTCGCCTGCTTGACCTAATCCAATCTTTCTTAAATAACCGCAAAATGAAGGTCGTTCTGAATGGGCGTGCCTCTTCGTCCTACAGCACGAATACTGGTGTCCCACAGGGCTCTATCCTGGGCCCGAAGCTCTTCCTTATTTTCATCAACGACCTCCCAGATGAGATCAAGTCCCAAGTAGGCATCTACGCAGATGACACGACAATATACTCCCGCTCCAGTAAGAAACCTGTCGTGGCGGACAGACATAATCTCACTGCTGACCTTGAGCGGGATCTACACTCTGTGGTGAACTGGGGCAAGAAGTGGCTTGTCAACTTCAATTCATCTAAGACCAAGCTGTTGTCTGTCAACCATTACAGGCAACCTCTTCTGCCTCCCATAAGCATGGACCAAGTGATTCTCCCTGAGAGTAATACACTACGCCTCCTCGGACTTACCCTGTCCTCAGACCTCAAATGGAACCACTATATTGAATCCATAGCAAAATATGCTGCCAAGAAGATTGGGTCACTATGTCGATCCAGGATGTTTTTTCCACCTGAATCCATCCTGCATATATACAAGTCAACCATCCGTCCGTGCATCGAGTACCGCTGCCATTTATGGTCAGGTGCCCCTGCCGTTCTCCTCAATGTTCTTGACAAGCTCCAAAGGAGAGTCTGTAATGTGATAGGTACTGATCTGGCGACTCGACTGCAGCCACTTCCCCATCATCGAAATGTGGCCTCCCTTTGTCTCTTCTATAAATACTTTGATGGCTTCTGATCGGATAAGCTTAAGTCACTGATGCCTCCTCAACAGGTGTTTACTCGTGCAACCAGACTAGCAACTGGGTCCCACCCATTCACAGTCAAGTTAGCCAAATGCAGACGACAATTCTACTCCTGCAGCTTCTTCTCTCGCACTCCCCGCCTGTGGAACTCGCTCCCGTATTCTTGCTTTCCTGACAGCTACAACCTCCAGAAATTTAAATGCAAAGTCAATACTCATCTACTAACCACTGGACTCTAGCTCTCTTCCCTCCCCTGTATAACCTTCCCTTTCTCTCCACCTATGTATCTGTCATCGCACCTGCTTTCTCAGCTTTCTGTTGTTCCTTTCTAACTAGTTTGTACTTCTCACTCTTTTCTAATTAATCTTTTTATATTTATGTAACCCCCTGCACATCAGTGGCGTTTCCGCCTTGCTCGGGGTGAATATATATATATATATTCCCCTTATCGAATTAATTTCCTGAAATGTCTAGAAATTCTAGAGAATTCGCCAAACTTCTATTATTAATTAAATGCAGGATTCATTGGTGAATGTTAATCAACTGTCTTTTTGTTTTGTTGTTGTTTGTTTGTTTGTTTTTGGTTTTTGTTTTTTTAAAATAGCCCTTTTTCAGAAAATCTGCTCCGAATTGTGAAAACAAAAATGTCATACAACTATGCCATTTTTATTATTTAAATAAACTTTTAATTATTTTTATAAACAATATATATTTAGGATATTATAGTCTGAAAAGAAATTTTTTATATTGATGAAAAATAAATTTTTACAAAAATTATTTTTATTTTTATTATTTTTTATTATAATAATTTATAAAGTTTTAAAAATCTTTTAAGATTTCCTCCCTCAACCTTCACGTTAGGTTGTTAAGTTAATATGTGAAGTCTATATATACTAATGGAAAATTGAAAAGCTTAATACAAATAACGGAGTCATTCGATTTTAAAATGATTAAAATATTTTTTGTGTGCATGCTGATGACCCGGATTTTCTTTTTATGGGTAGCCGTACATGAGATATATTATTAAAGAGTCAAGTGTTTTAAAGGTTGCGATCTTTACAGAAAAAACAATATAAACATTTTCGGCAGGATACAATTCTTTCATCTCGCTTCCCTATTGCCTATGCTCTCATCCCTTCAAAATTTAAAGCAAGTTATATGTTTTAATTTCTAATTTTGTTAACATGTAACTGTGAAATTCACAATTTGTGGAGGTACATAATAAAAAATAGGAAAAATAGATACTGAAAATAAAATTTAATAAATCCCATAACATTTCATGAATTATTGAGTTAACTCTGTCATGTTATATAATTTCGTTCTCTGTTATTAAATTGTAAAATTGTTTTAAAAAATTTTATATTATTTTCATTTTCATTTTTCATAAAACATCTTCACACCTAAGGTTATAGCCTTACGTTTAAATTAATTAAAATTAAAATTCTAAAAATATTAGATAATTGCTGAAAATGTTATGTTAAAATTTTAATTTTAGTATATAGTTAAAAACCAAACGTACGATCAAGCTACATAAAATTATGTCAAATTCGGCTACCAATGTTTTTTTGACGGCTTTCGTGTGTCATGTCAAGTATCGCCTCTGATAACACTATGATAACCCTGATAACAAGGCTACCGTAGCTAACAAACGCTTTTATAGTGCACTTCAGACAGTAAGCAAGTAATACTTGTTTTAAATCAGATAAAGGTAAGTTTAAATTTGCTAATCTGTGTATTAGCGAGGTATATTATAATTTTGCAAGACTTTTAAAAGCCGAAAAGTGGCTTCTGATTACAAAATTGATTTTTTTAAACTTTGGAACAATTTTAGATTCCAATCAATATAATTTCGATTTGGAATACACCAGAGTATTTTGTTTACTAGAATTAGTAAATTTAATATCTTGGCTTGCAATTAAAGCTAAAATAAAACCTTCAAGAAAAAACTTTGATTTTTAAAAATCCAATTTAAATTTAGGTATAGGAAATGAGTGTAGAACACTATTTTAGTCTCTCTTCGCTCAAGCGCGCGCCTCCATTAAAGGCAGATATTTACTACTAGAGTTTACTGAACGAAAGGATGGAAGACAAAACGAAGGAAAAGAAATAAAGAATGAAATAGCAAGAGAAAGAGTGAGTGTATGAATATATGCGTATATTAATTTACACTCACGACGTCAACTTTGTTCTGCAGGCGAGGAAAGACGCCACAATGTCGGCGTTCGATAATCGTGTTTCCGGAAAACCCAAAGTCCGCCATTTTTAGTACTGTATACAACGGCTAAGCAAAATGTCACGCGGAAAATTATATATATATATATATATATATATATATATATATATATATATTAATAAATATATATTAATAAATATATATTGCCCTACGTTTTAGGCACGACTTGGAGTATCATATATTATGCATCAGGCGCATATTATGAACTGAACGTTTTTCGATTTAGATTAGGTTTTAGCGTTCATAATATGCAGTAAATCTTTATTCATTAAATGTATAATTTAGTTAGGTTTATACCGAAGCCCAAAAATGAATGAAATACTAAAATCGTAAAAAGAAAAAAAAAAAAAATATATATATATATATATATATATATATATATACTAAAAGAGATTTTTACCCACAGAAACAAAGCATAGAGTTAAACCAAATGGACATCATGTTATACCTTAGGTACCTTTCAACCAACACTTTTTCAAAGGTTTCCGTTGGCACATTAGAAAACAATCAGAGTCAATGAATATAACGATTGAGTAGGGAAAGTTGGAACCCGATTAAAAAAAAAAGTTCCACAAGAGAATAAAAGGAAAAAATAACTGACATTTCCTACCAAGTCAAGGTAACTTTAAATAAATAGGGCAACGACTTGGTCCAAACACCACTGGTTCCTTAAAACGCTTGTTTTTTCTGTCCATTACACGTCTTAGCGTTGATGGGATATCCGTTACTTTAAAAATATTCTGAACAGTATCAAGTTCTCCATCTAACAGTTTAGGGGAACAGATCATGAAAGCTCGATGAATCAGGGTCACAATCAGACCAATCTAACGGGACTTGGGAACAAACGAATACTAACTCGGATATAAGCTGGTAAATGTGGGTTTTCGAAAAACAAAACACTGCTAACGAAAACCCTGTCCTTACGTTTCACAAGAACATCTAAAAAATGTAGTGCTCTATCATATATATATACACAAACAACACACATTGGAATGGGAGCAGACATATATCGACAGGTAGAAGCCTTAACAATGGGCTCGCCATTATCACCTGTAATGGCTAACATATACATGAACTACCCCGAAGAGATGACATTAGAATCTATATCACTTAAAGCAACTCAATGAATAAGATACGTAGATGAGATATCCATACTCTGGCCACACCAATAAGAGGTCCAGTTACTACCGGTTCATGTGATCTCAAGAAGATAATCGATACAGCTCATAATCGAGAAAAAACGAAAATAACTGGATGTACTAATATCTCGAACAGAGCATGCGTTCAAGACATCCGTATATCGCAAGCTAACCTTCATCAGACAATACCTCAATTTCATCTCCTATCACTCATACAGTGTAAAGAAAATGATAGTCCTCTGCTTACAACATCGGGCAAAAGTGATAAAGGGTGACCCCGATATATATGAACAACAAATGATCAGTATAAGCTGTACCATACAATATAACAACTAGCCTGGATACATGATAGTAGATCCTACAAATTGGGATAGAAATGGTGCAAGGAGATAACAACACTCAGAAAACTGCCTCGACCGGTCTGCCCTATGTGGAGGAATTATCGGAAAAATGCAAGAGGTCTGTGGTCTATATAACATCAGGATGACCTTCAAAAGTGGTTCAACACTTCACAAATACCTCTTCTGAGTAAAGCCTCCGATAGAAGAGAAAATTATTAAGGACTGTGTGTTCACCATCACATAGAGCTGTGGTAAGAAATATAAAGAAGAAACGGGCCGCCCCCTTAAGACAAGACTAAATGTAAAGCCGTAACACGAGAGGAAATAGAAAAAGCAGGCATAGCTAGAAACATATGGATGGAAAAGTGAGATCACTGCCCCTTGAGGGATGAAGTTGAAATAATAAAAAGAGAACACCACTGAAAAATACGAAAACTTAAGGAATCGGTGCATATTCTAGGCCACAGAAATCTTCTAAGTCGGCCAAGTATAGAAATGAATACAATATGGGGATCAGTAATACGGAGTGCGAGGGAAAAAACAATAACACACAACAAAATTGTGATATGAGTTCTGGTTAAAAATAGTCCCTGAGACAGAATTTGTAAATCCCCAAAATTCATAGAATGATGTTTTCAAGGACGCGTGAGTCATCGTTGGTTGAATCCAGTGACTTGACAAAGAGTTGTGAGTTAAATACCTCACTACAGAGAGTTGGGTCGAAAACGTCTTGAATATGACAACGAAAACGAGCACAACAGTCCAAACAATGTAACAATATATATAGTGTAAATAATTACAATACATAATATCAGAAATATAGACAAATAAATATTGATGTATATTTATAAGGGTGAGAATACATATAAAATGTAAATACGGTACACAAACGCGAGAAAGTACATATACACACAAACACACACATATAGTATAGATTACAGCTCAAAAGTTTTAGGAGATACCTAGTAATTATTTTAAATTGGCCCAAATAGTTGTTAAATAATTTAAATAATATAAAATTACTATACAATTATATATTATAAAAAACGTGAGAAATATTTTTATTAGAAATTTTATTATGACAAAAAAAGTATTTATTTTTAAATTTAGTTCTCAAAATAGTTAGACTTGATTACTACATCACACATTTTTAGCATTCGTTGCAAAAGTTTGCCAAAATATAAGTTTGATAATTGGTTCCTTTATTCTAAGAGGTTTTATTTATTTATTTATTTTTCACTGTTTTACTAAGTTAATCCCATGGTAGCTCTGGGTGTGACTTCAAACTGTTGAACAGTAGTGTATGTACAGCTAATAAAAAGTAGCGCACTGTGAGAGATGGTGGTCATATTAATATATATATATATATATATATATATATATAGTGTATGGGTAATAAATTTGAAGGCTATCACAATGCGTTTAGTCTAATAAAGGAAGGTAAACGTATTGAGTATTATCTATTAATTATTCATTAATATTTCGATATCAGAATCTCATCTTCAGAATGATAGGTGAGCTTGGTTTCAGGTTGACCTTGTTCGGGGAAGCTATTACCTAACTGGATAATCTTTTTCTTCCCCTTTCCCTTACTTATTTCTTACTATCTTAAATTCGGTCGTTGATTATAATTTTTCTTATCAGCTACTTTGTTTTAATTTATCGACGATTATTTCTGAAGAAGTGTCGGTGGAAAGGTGCCTAAAAATTTTCATCGTCGTGATACTTTTGTATCTTGTTTTATTCATGAATTATGATTCCTTTTCTTAAGAATAGTACAGTTTAGTGTGGCAAAGCAATCTGTTTAACTATATAGATATATATAAGTGATAGAGAAATATTTACGGTTCAACCTATTTATCAAAATATGACATTATATATATATATATATCGATTGGTAAGATTTACTATGCACTCTTATAGGCTTAATATTAAGCACCGTTTCAAATGACAAATCCTGTCACAGGTCCTAACAATAACTCTTTTTTTATACGTATTTAGCGCCACATAAACATATGTTTTGCCTGGAGGTTACCGTTCATTTTGCCTCGCATATTGAGCCTTGACATCTGTTTATCTAATACGGATTATAAATCAAAATCTATACAAATAAGCAAGCTTCTATTTCCGGATTAATCGACAGATTCCCTGCGATTTCACATTTAATACGTTTAAAACAATAGAAATCGAAAAGGTCAACTTTGTATAAACATCGCCTCGAATATATTCTTTCACCTATTTACCTTATCGATAAATCAAGTCTTTATAAAAATGAAATTCATTGTAACTACATATATGCAAAATTATTGATTTAGTGATGCTGATAATAATAAAAATGTTCGTAACCTCCTGTTGATTTTTTCTCACCAGAAGCCAATTTGATTTTACGGCTTGTCAACCATTTGTGGGTTGTTTAAAACTACAATATATCTTGTATAATTGTTTTTAATTTTTGTGAGTAAATATCGTATTAACATTTTTTTTTTTGAGAATTACAATGATTTTTCCAGATACCATTACTACTATTTTCTTTTTCTAATTATTTCACCCCAAGAAAGGCAGAAATGCCTCTGGTTCGAACGAGGGTAGAGTGAGAGAATAAAAAAGGTACAGGGGATGTCGAAGAAAGGTTAAGAAATTAATGAGAATCAAGAAAATAGAAGATGACAATTGACGCTGCATTTAAATCTTTGGAGATTGTAGCTAGCAGGGAAGGAAGCAAATGAAAGTGAGTTCTACAAACTGGAAATGCGAAAAAACTGTAAAGGTTGAAGAGGCGGTTATATTTAACTATTTTTACGGTAAAAGCTGGCGGCTGTATAGGAATTGATATCTTTATCAGAGATAATTTCACGTAAGAATGGAATTCGATCACGGCTCTCTGGTTTTTCTTTCCGAGCTGCAATGCAACTTATCTAGTAGGTCATAAGAATATCTAATTTTTTCAGGTTATGTTGATATGTAACATAGATAAAGACTTGAAACTAGACCTGAAGAGGTTAAAATTACAGGGTTAGGGAAACATCATCTCGGGAGTCTGTTCCAAAAGTATCGGCTCTCGGGAATAAGCTGTCTGAATAGAACTCTTTTACCGATGGAATACGAAGGGGATGAAGATAATTCAACCATGTAGACGTGGCATAGCAGAGCCTAATTATAAATGTTTGAGCTGGTGGAATTCAGGATTCTTGCCCATCGGAACATTTGCCACAAAAATAGCGATATAGTTGCGATAAATGTGCGAGAATAAGTTTCCGGTTCCTACTATTATCTGGCCATTCTCTTATACTCACAGTAGCCCCTTGAATCTTAGTATCATTATTGCCTTGCTTGGGGTGAACTGATTAAAAATTTGATCAAGTCCTAAAAATGTACAATAATTAGTAATATATGTAGTTATATATAATATATGTAAAAATGATGAGTAAAATACTTTCGCCATTAATTACTGCAAAGCCTTTATTTTCTATTAAGCTACTCTTAAAAGAATAAGAATTTTTAAAGAATGGTTTAATAGAAATTAAGCTATTTAAAAGAAATTGATTGAATGCTAGTTAAAATTTCCATCGGTGTTTAGTGTGCTTTTGATTGTGTATTCTTTTTATCCTTAAAACAGATGACTATCTGCCTACGAAATCAAATTAATATTATAATCTTGCTGCTGCTATTAAAAAGAGCTTTCAATCAGTGGTTAACTGGGGACAAGAAATGACTTGATAATTTTAACGCCTGCAAAACAAAACTGCTCCTTTTTTATACCACGTTTTCTTAAGTAACTCAAAGTGTAGTGACTACATAAAATAAATAGCTACATTTGCTGCAGTCCATCTTGCACATTTACAAATATACCATTCGTTCATGTACTGAATACTGCTGCTACATCTGGCCAGGTGCTCTTGCTATTCAAAATTGACAAAATTCAAAGAAAAATCTGTAATGGAATCAATCCTAACCAGGAACCTCGACACCAATCATTTATCTCTCCAAAGTGACGTGACGTAGCTTCTCTCTGTCTTTTCTACAAATATTTTCCTGGTAAATGTTTTGACGAGCTTCCACACCCCCATGGTAATCCAGACTACATGAATTTAGGTGTGCTATTGACGTCTAGGTTTACCGTTGAACTAGCTAATTGCAATCGTCACTTCTGCTTCAACAGTTTATTTTCTCGCACTTCCCACCAGTGGAACGCACTTCCGTTTACTTGCCTCCCTGATAATTATAATCTTCAAAAATTTAAATGCAGCGTCAATCGTCATATACTATCTACTTGGCTCTAGTTCATCTTTTATCCTTTACTCAATCCTCCCTATCAACAGTCTTTTCACTCACTTTCACTCATTGTAACCCACTGCGTACTAATGGTATTCCCGCCTTCCTTAGGGTGAAATGATTTTAAAAATTTTAGTCAAAATTTCCATTGGAGTACAGTGTACTTTTTATGCTTTGCTTTTTTTTTTTTTTGTTCTTAAATAGACGACCATCACCCGATTAAGATAAAGGTATTATTATATTGTTACTCTAAGGTCGTGTCAATTTTCATTTATAACCATTTCACCCCAAGCAAAGCAGAACAGTAGATGGCAATTGACGTTGCATTTAAATTTTTAGAGACTGTTGCTATCAGAGAAGTAAGCAAACGGAAGGGAATTCTACAAACCATAAGTTCAAGAAAAGAAACTGTTAGAATAGAAGAGACGGTTACATTTAACTATTTCGACGGTAAAACGGTAGGACGTTGGAACCAATCTAGTATCACGAGTAAATACATGTGGTTGGGAAAGCAGAAAAAACACTTTAGAGCAGTTGCCATGAAAATACTTGTAGAAAAGACAGAGGGCAGGCACATCCTGTCGCTGAGAAAGTGACTGAAGGCGATCTGCTAGACCAGAATCGATCATATTGCAGACCCCCATTTGAAAATGAATAGTAGAAGCACCGGATTAGATATGGCAACAGTATTCTATACACGGACGAATGGTAGATTTATAAGTGTATAAAATGGTTTCTGACGAGGAATAACTTTCTGGTCCGACACAGTGAGCCAACCTTCCTTGGAGTAGATGCAGATATGGATTCACTGTAGTCATTTCATTTGAGATCATTTGATAAAGTATGACCAAGGAGGCTAAGTGTGTTAGCGTCATTCATTCTGATGGTAAGCAGGAACGTTTCTCTATGGCGGTTAAAGCAGAGTAGCTTCATTTTGGAAGTATTCAGATTTAAGATCCATTTCCTACTCCATTCAATCACAGATTGTAGGTCCTTTTGAAGGACAGCAGCCAGGCTTAATTTGTCAGCTTTGACATATCACAAATTTAATAATAATTAAATAATTAGAAAAGTGTGTTAAATAATGAAATAGTTGCAGATTTATCTGTTGTTTTAAACCTTTCACTTTATTGAAGTAGGTTTAAATGTTGTCTCGTGAAATGTCATCAATCATTTTCATAATTGCATAAATACTATCGAATTTTTGCAAGTAAAGAAAAAGGGTTATAATATAAAACAGATCTTCTAAGATAAAATGCCAAAAACAAAATTATTCATGGCTTGTTATAAACTTATTAGAACAAAAGAAATACACAGCTGACCTCAAGCGGAATGACTATATCGAATCCACTGCTAAGTCCGATGCTATGAAAGTCGGTTCTCTGTGCAGGGCCCGGAAGTTTTTCCCGTCTGAGTCCAATTCTGCACATATATAAATCCGCCATCCGCCCGTGTACTGAATACTTCTGCCACATCTGGTCAGGTGCCCCTGCTATTCTCCTCGGGCTTCTTGACAAAATACAACGGAGAATCTGTAATGTGATCGATACCGACTTGGCAGCCCGACTGCAGTCACTCTCTCACCGGAGTGATGTGGCTTCCCTGTGCTTCTTCTATAAATACTTTCACGGCTTCTGCTTAGATCACTGGTGCCACCTAGGTATGAATTTGCACGAGATACTAGATTAGCAACTCAGTCCCACTCTTTTACAGTGAAACAAATAAAATGTAACTGCAACTTCTACTCTAACAGCTTCTTTTCTCACACTTCCCGCTTGCGGAATTCCCTTCCATATACTTTCTTCCCCGACAGCTACAATATCCAGGAATTTAAATATAAGGTCAATAGTCTCGTCTTATCACCCTAACTCGCATCCATTCTCTCAAACACTCTTCCCAGCGATCCAACCCCATCCTCGGTATCCTCATCCGTCTATCACCCTCCTTCCGACATTTCCTATAACTAACCACATCACTTCCTCTATGTGACCCCCTGCGCAATACTGGCAGTGGAATTCCTTGCTTGAGGTGAAATGATTAAAAAACATATAGGATTAGGATAGTTGGTTAGTTTGGTTGATTTAAAGTCATAGTAAACCTTTGTCTAAAATAAGTTTCGTAAAACAGAAATCACATTGAGTTAAGAGATAGATAAACATACGTCTCGCTTTTACTGGAGTTAAAAATGTTCAGCTTAGATCTGGATTAAAAAGTAGTCATAGACCAGTTTATGCGTGAATCTATAAATATTTCTCAGGAAGATGGACTTCTGTAGAGAGTGTAGTCGATGTATTTTAATTTGCATCAACAGGGCAATAAACATAGTGTGTATAAATCTCATCAACTGACTCTTTAGTCTGTAAATCCACACGGAAAGCCCCGGCAAAGGCCGTATGATGGTCTAAGGAAAACATAGAATAAACACGCCGATTGAGACGTCCGATTTCGGAAATCGATGGAAGATCGTGATTGCTTATTTGAAGGATCAGACAAGCTTTTAAACACATCTCGACTTGTGCAAACACATGGCCAGCGCCCTTCACATATCTTGGTAGGTATCGATTTATGAGCAGCACTCAGGACATGTGAAGAGAGCTGATCAGGTGCGTAGCTAACCAACTACCACACCCTGTTATTGGACATATGATGTTAATGATGAGGATGCAAGGTTACACTGTAATAGATTCTATTCAACTTATTTATATGTTTAGAATACTGCTGAAACGGGTGAAATGCAGACAGAGTAACAGAACACGCAAGACTAAATTAGCTATCAATTATACAAGTCTAATTCAAAATGTAAAACAACATGAAACTAATTACGATACAAAGATATATTTTAATTACTAGGAAAACTAATTATATTTGGAAAGGATGTTAAAATAATACATAAGTTATACAGGAAGAAAACCGCTTTAAATACAGATGAAAAAATGAATAAAGTACACGAAATATAAAGGGGCCTTTTTTCTCATCGAATTTATTCAACATCTGAGTGAATCTATCCTAAAAGAGTTAGATACCACCGTCTCTCTCTCTCTCTCTCTCTCTCTCTCCCTCTCTCTCTCTCTCTCTCTCTCTCTTAATCTCTCTCTTAATCTCTTTCTCACTCTCTCTGTTTCGTGTCCCCTCATGATGTCGGCGATAATGGATCTTCAGAATTTCATGTCCCTTGCATTTTTTCGTTATTTATAAGCCCTCTTCCCCCCATCCATTTTCTTATTCTCGTCAAATACGTTTTGCGTTGTTTTCCTTTGGCCCTCTTGTCTTCCATCCATCATAGAGAATAACAAATGTTACAAGCCCCACAAAATTTCAACTGGCTCTTCCTGATGTTAAGTATATATTTTCTTTCTGTTTCCATTTTCTCTAAAGGCCCATCATTGATTACATGATATTCCTCATTATCTTTCTATCGAACCACTTTTTATTGCTCAAAGCCTTCATATTCGGGCTTACGGCTTATCACGTTGAATACACCGGTTCTCGCTCGATCACAGAAGTTAAGCAACGTTGAGCCTGGTCAGTACTAATTGGGTGACCGTTTAAGAATACCAGGTGCTGTAAGCGTTTCATGACGGATGTGCGTTGTGGTGCAGTGGATATCGGCTCGGAAAGAGAAATCGGTGAAATGAGTTCGAATTCCAGTTGAATACACTGCATTCACTTAAGTACTGGTACCCTTGAGAAAGGTATTAATCCGTCCCTTCCCTCAAGTTATGGGTTAAATAACAAGGGTAGGACTTGGGAACCCTGCCCTTAAAAACAAATCCCAATGAATCTTGATACTCGAAAAGTATTACTAGAGACAAAACTTATATAAAAACAATAATAAATTGTTGAAAGAAAAAGGTATTACCAGCAATAAATGACCCGCCGATGTTGATATGCCATAAAAACAAAACAACCAACCTTCATATTCGAGGAGTTTATCTAGCTTTCACTGCCATACATTAGGACAGATATGACGTAAAAGTGCAGTAATCTGTTCTTTGTTTCTAACAAAGTTTTTCTATCTCTTAGCTTTTGGAATGTATTTTTTGCTGTCCCAATACACCTTCGGACTTCAGTATCCCTTTTGTCGTATTCTGTTAAAATCTTTCCCTGATATTTTAATTTCTTTACTTGGTTCGATTTTTGTATCTCCATTTCGTATTTTGTGCATTGGGCTCATCTTTTTTAATAATAACCATGCATTTTCTATTCTTACCGTTCATGTTTAGTTTTCTTCTCGTTTTCCTTTACTACATTCTGTAGGATTTCTTGTTATTTTCTTTCCGTGTCTGCCATGAAGACTGTGTCATCTGCGGTAGACAGAATATTAATATAAGATACGCAGACGACACTGTGTTTGTGGAAGACAAAGAGGGAAAACTACAGAAATTCAGCGACAACGTTGTAATGGAAAGCGAGAACTAAAAACTAACTATTGATTTTAAGAAGAGAGAATGTATGATTGTCAGTAAGAGAAAAAGCTTAAGATTCGAGCTAGATTTTATCAAAATCAAACAGGTACACAAGTTTAGATAACTGGGAATTGTTATAACTGAAGACAGATAATGTGACACCGAAATTCGAAAGTGCACTGGAATAGCAAATGTGCCTTCAAAAAACACCCAAACTGCGGTCGAAACACTACGAAAACACAAAAATACATTTTTATAGTAGAAATACCAGTAATCGATTTTTTCGTTTTCTAATCAGCCAAGAAAATTAAAATTCGATATTAAATGACCCATAATTTGTTGATATGTCACTAAACAAAGAAAACAGCACACAAAAGAAGAATAACTTCTCATTAGATTTTCGAAACTAGGCAAAACCTGTTATATTTGTGATTATAAGAAAGAAGAATTCAACATGAGTCAGTCTTAGGAAAAGTTTACAGGGAATTAAGAACATTTCTGCAAAATTGATTATGTCTCAGGGGTCGGCAAACCTTTACCTTTGGGGGCATGACAGGATCACATATTAATGAGTGGACGGTAAGCCTCACAAATGCAATTAATAGTTTCGAATATGGGAATTAATTTAAATAAATCCGGTTATATTTTGCTCGAAATCATATTGGAGCGTTGGACTAATGTAAGAAGACGTCGTGCATGATTCATTATTTGCATAAAGTATTAATGATAGGGAGAAATTGTTTACGGATTGGATAAGCGTAAGTAGCCATTATACATGGTGCGACAGAAATACCTCCCATATATACATCCCAGAAATACCTACCCCATAATAGTAAGTCATTAATAAAAATTATGTCTTCATCTAGCTAATATCTTACCATTATGCGAGAGATACTTTTGGGAGGTATAGGTAAGATGTATTTTTTGCCACACCCTGTATTTGATCGATGGCCAATCAAACATTTACTATATCCCGTCAGTAAGCTGTATCTTGTCTGTTGCTGTTGCACACACACACACACACACACACACACACACACACACACATATATATATATATATATATATATATATATATATATAAATGTAAACATATCGTTATACTCGTTTCGAAAAACCCTCCGAGTACATACGCGGAAGGAAAAAATGGTAATAAAAAAAGAAAGAGCTAAGCACTTGAACATCAGTCAAGGTACGTAGCCGAAAGAAAAAAAACCCGGGACGAGTAACCTAAAACAAAAAGCGCTCAATACACAAGTAGGGCAAACAAAGTAAGTAACTAACTTAAAGAGCCAACGAACCTACCAAGGTTTCACATCTTCAGATCCGGTTATGTGAAACCTTGGTAGGTTCGTTGGCTTTTTAGGTTAGTTACTTACTATATATATATATATATATATATATCCGAGTGAATACAGAACGAAGAAAAAACTTTTTTACAACGTCCAAGTGGATATATAAAATAATTCTGTACATGTTCTAAAATATAATTTATAATATATATATATATATATAGTGTTGAGTTGTGATAATGTTTAGCGCTAAGGTTGTTGTTTTTCAGTGGTTATACTGATAAAATGTATTTTTAGAGGCAAGATGTTGATCGTCAAGTGCTTGATATCGGGGTGTAGATAAAGCGTTGATGAGCACAAAAAGATTGTCACTTTAACTGAGAAGGTTTGTGCCGATTTCGAAGTTTTGTGAGTATACTGGTATGATTTTTTTCATTCTTATTCAACATAAAGCAATTATGGGAACATCCACTCATGCGTACACCAAAAATCAATAACTAATGTATATAGAAAAAATGAAACACCTGCACAATAAAAATAAAAAGAAAAAATAGACAAAAAGAAAATCAACCAATCACAAATAAAATCATTCTCACAAAAATCACACAAGGCTCCATATCGACAAAGAAAAACCGAGAAACAACGGCAAACCAAGCCTAACGAGTAAGAATAACAGTGTCCTCACGAAACTTCGAGGTCGGCATTAACCTGCTTAATTGAAGTGACAGATTCTCTGTGCACATATATATATATTCACACACAGCTATGCATATATATATATATATATATATATATATATTGACACATTTTATACAGATATATATATTCACATATATGAAAAAGTCATACAGACATATTTATCTGAATTTTACGTATAATAAACAAAAAGTGGTCGAATGCACACGATAGTAAACAATCTAAGTGTTCGTTTTAAAAAGAAAGAGCTTATTTCTGATTAAATACTGATGGAAATAATAATAATAATAATAATAATAATAATTATTATTATTATTATTATTATTATTATTATTATTATTATTATTAAATTATCAAGTATATATACTGATCAATTCTGTTTACGGAAACATGATAAATATTCATAAACAAGTGATCATCTTTTATCTGGTTGTGCCGACTGATTATAAAACTCATCACAGTAGAGTTGACCAATATCTGCACTGGAAAATAGGCAACTTTTACGGTAATCATACTGCAAAAAAACTACAGCCGGTTACAGAGATAGAGCCTGTACCAATTTTGTGGAACTTTACAATACAGACAGAACAATCAAAGCTAATGGCCCAGACATCGTAATCAAAAACCACAAAAACAGAATTTGCTTTCTTATTGACATGACAATCCCTGAAGATTATAGTGTATCTTTAAAGATTTTTAAAAAAAAAGGAAAAATGTGGTAATCTCAAAAATGTGGCACACGAGGATATCAATAGCTCCAGTTGTATTTGGAGCACTCCGATTGACTGAGAAAGTTTCCAGTAGACTAATTGAAAGGATTATCGGCAGTCTATGCGTCAAAAAAATACAAAGGATTGAACTCACAAGTACAGTTGACACATTACGATGAACTTTATCTATATAAATTGTGAGTGATTTTGTTTTTTGTTTTTTTGTTTTGTTTTTTTTGCTTTTGTTTTGTTTTGTTTTTTTGTTTACAAAACTGATCAGTTTATATTCATAAAGCTATTTTTGACCTTAGGTCTCTGATTGAGACTCGGAGGGAATGTTTATGCAACAGAAATCAAAACAAATAATTATAATAATAACAACCATAAAAAAATAATGATAATGATAATAACTGTTGTATCCCGGGAGGGGATAAACAGAGAAAGAATAGTGCAAGAAATGATTCTTAACACTGAGGATATATAAAGAGAGATTTATTATACCTCAGTACAATAAACCAAATACACGTACACCAACGAAGAGTTGACAAGAATAATAATCAAGAAGGCAATGTCACTTTATAGGACGTATGCGTCCGTCTTGAGAAGAAGGTTTCCGTCTAGTGACGTCTAACTCTCTTCTAAGGCCGATGGCTCTCGACTAAAGTCGATGACTCTCGTATAATAACGAAAACTCTCGATCACTCCCGTGTAATGACAAAAACTCTCGTATAGTCACGAGCACTCTCGTTTAATGACGAACACTATGTAGTTCGTTCTAGTCCTGGTCTTTTATAACCCGGGCCATACCCATTCCTGGGTAAGACAGGATATTCCTCCACAACAATAACATACATAACAATAATAAAAATAGCAATAATAATAACAATTATAACAATAATAATAAAGCTATCAAAATATAAAGACCTGGAAACTGAAATAGAAAAAAATGTGGAAATTGAAAGCAGGAATCGTACCATTGATAGTAGGTGCACTTGGGATGATAAGAATGGAGCAAAAGAACACATTAAAAGTTTCCCTGGAAAGCCCAACTAAAGAGATATACAAAAAATTGTCTTGTTGAGTACAGCCCACACACTAACGAGAAATATTTCTATGCAATGTTAGGAATGTTTCGAGAGATAACAAAACATAAAATGGAGTTATAACAACACACCACGACCTGCCTTAGGTCTTTTCATAGACTTGGTAGGTAGTGCGACCATAGTAGAAATCGAATTATGATGAAAAATGACATAATAATAATGATAACATACATAACGATAATAACAATAACAATAATAACAACAACTTCTTTTATGTGCCCTGTTCCTTCAGAACATAGGCTTTCTACGTCTCCCTATCCCTGGTGGCTCTTAGCACACCTTCTCTTACACCATGCAACACTCGTTCCATCATCCACCTGATTAGGTCCTTCAAATATGTTATCAGTTTCTTTCCCCTGTCTCTCCTTCCCTGTATCTGGCCTGTTAGTATCAGGTTCTCCAAGCCCTCCTTCCTCATTGCATGTCCCAGGAACTTCAGCTGCCTTGTCCTGATGCTCAGTATTAGTTTCCTTTTAGTTCCCATCATTTCTAGGACCTCACCATTGCTCACATGCTCGACCCATGATATTCGCAGTATCCTTCTGTAGAACTACATTTCAGTTGCTTCCAGTTTTTCCTTCATCTTTGATGATATTGTCCAGCATTCACTGCCATATTGAAGAACTGACAACACACAGCAATCCAGTACTCTCTACCTTGTTTCGAGCAAAGTTTTCCTGTTTCTTAATACTTTACTCAACTTCTGGAATGCTTCCTTCGCCATGCCAATTCGTCTTCGGATCTCTGTGTCGCACTTTCCGTCCTCTGTTATAACACTTCCCAGGTATCTAAATTTTTGTACCTGCTTGATTCTAGTATCCCCGACCTGTATTTGGCATATTGGGCTGCCCTTTTTAATGATGACAATGCATTCGGTTTTCTTGCAGTTTATTTGTAGTCCTTTCTTATCACTCTCTTCATCTACCTTCTGTAGGAGGTCTTGTAGTTTACTTTCTGTGTCTGCTATAAGCACTGTATCATCTGCGTACCTTAGGTTGTTTAAACTGTGACGTCCGATGATAAATCCAGGCTTAACTTCTAGCGTCCTTAAAATATTCTTGCTGTACAAGTTGAACAGACCCGGTGAAAAGACACATCCTTGTCATACGCCCCTTTCTATTTTTGTATATCTGCTGAATTCATTACCTGTCAGTATACAAGCGGTTTGCTGCCAGTAAAGATTCTTGATTACTCTTGTCTTTCCCAAATATGTCAAGGCTGCCGAGCATCTCCATCAATTTTTTGTGGCGTATTTTGTCAAACGTCTTCGCATAATCAATAAAGCACAGGTCCTTCTTCATTTGTATTGCCCTTTCAGAGAGCATCTTAATCATAAATATGGCATTCCTTGTTCCAGTGTCTTTGACGAAACCGCACTGTTGTCCTATCTCTTCTCGCGCTATTCATCTGGATTCGGATGATTATTTTTTTTATATATGGCTCATTAGACTGAAGGTTTTGTGGAGTTCGTACTCGTTTGCTCCTGGCTTCTTAGGTAGTGCTATGAAGATAGACTTGCTGAGGTCATCTGGTATTACACCACTATTATTTAATTTCATTTATTATTTCTGTAATTTTCTCTATACCAAATTCTTCCAAGGCTATCAGCAACTCTATAACTATGCCATCTGGTCCAGCTGCTTTGTTTCTATTCAGTTTGGATGCTGCAGATTCCACTTCAGACTTTAATATTTCCGGTCTGTCCTCATCTTTGCGTATTATTGGTTGCTCTCTCTTGTCATGGAAAAGATCTTTTATATATTCTTACCATCGTTGCAGTATTTCCTCTTTCTCTAATATGATTGTTCCATCCTTGGATTTTATACATCCTGTTGAAAAGCAGGGTTTTTTTTTTTGCCCTGTCAGTTCTTTTATTTCTTTATGCTTGTCTGTTTTCTATTCAATCTCTCTACTTTCGCACATTTGTCATTCAGCCCTTCCTCTTTAGCCTGTCTACATTTTCTTCTTATTTCCTTGTGTAATTCCCTGTACTCCATTCCATATCTTGGTATCATTTTCTGCCTCCTTTGCATCATGTCCAGAATCTCTTCAGTCATCCACTTTTTATTCTGCGCCTAATTTCCTTTGGGGCAATGCTTGCTGATGTCAGTATTGCTTCCTTTTTTTACCTATTTCTCTGTAAAATTTCTTTGCTTTGGTTTGAAAGATCTTGTTCTATCTGTAGAATCTTGATCTTTTCTCATAGCGTCATATTCTTTGAGCCTTCAGTTGTACTGTTTGCTTTATTTTTTCTTTAGTTGATAGGACTTCATTTTCATTTCAAATATTGTATTTTCTTTCGACTCTTCCGCCTTTTCTAGTTCTTACATTTATTACTCTTGACAGTTCATCGAGTACAGATAAAACTGGATTGCGAAAGAGATAGAATGAATGAAAAATAAACCAGAACAAAAATAACATAATAATGCTAATAACATGCATAACAATAATAACGATAACAATAATAATACTAACAGCAATAACAACAAAAACAATAATTATAATAATAATAATATGATACTTGCCCACAAGACAAGCCTGACCGAACTGCCCATGTTTTTTAGGACATCCTTTTCATCTTTCTCTTTTCCTTTTTCCGACACTCCCCCCCCGTATCTTGTTCCTCTTTCTTTTCGCTCTCTTCTCATGTAGTAAGAAAGTGACTGAAATTGAGCTGCCAAATCGGGACCAATTACATTGCAGATCCTTTTTTGAATTTCGTCGCAAACTCCGAGATGAATAGCAGGAGCGACCGAACAGATATGACAACAATATTCAATGAACAGACGGATGGTAGATTTGTAGACGTGCAAGATGGATACTGACGAGAAAAACAAACTTCCTGGGCCGACACAGTGACCCGACTTTTCTAGCACTTTTAACCAATGCTTTTTACCTATTATGAGATGTTACGGTGAGTAACTCGGAAAAAGTAATCGATAGGCCGTGTTTTTATATCCATTTTAACACAATTCAGTCAGTCAGTTAAGCGCCATACGTGATACACGCTTGGGCGATCATGTTTCGAAAGAGACATGACTGACTGGGCAGAAGATTATTCCGCAGTAGGTTGCCATTGCTTTCTGCGGTAAACTGGTTGCCGACCAAGGCTATAGAACCCAATCTGTCCTGCTATTTAACCCATAACTGGAAGGAAGAGACGGATTAATACCTTTCCCAAGGGTATTTGCGCGTAAGTGAATACAGTAGATTCAACACTGTTTGGAAAAGAATGAATCAGTCTCTTCTCCAGTTATACGTTAACTGTGGAATAACTGGATGCTCTTCTTATGAAATATCTTTCAGTTCAGAAGAACGCAAACACTGAATTCAAAAACAGCCTGAAGCGAGTTGGACACCATCAGTCTACCATGCTCTAAACACACCACTGTTGCTATGGATACAGTTTTCCTATGGTCATAATGATAGATATTTTGACATTTGGTTACCACCTCGGGTTTGTATTGTTTATATCATTTGACTTTTGAGATTAGCAATATTAGAATAATTAGTTGATACAAGATATCCCCTATCAGCTGAAAATTCACACCTGATAGAAATAGAATACATGATTGTCCACGGCATAAATAATGGCTGTTCGCTCGTATCCGAGTATGCCTGTTTTAGTCAATCCATGTTGAAGATGCCATTAGTGTTTGTCCCAATACCCACAGAGCTCATCTGGGGTCTTACTGCAGCTATGCTGAGTGGACCATAGTTACAATTACTTGGAGATAGGGCATTATCTGACGTGATGAAGTCTGAACAAGGCCAGTACGCACAAACCTGCGTTAAAGATGACTTGTGACTTCATGCTAGAATAAGCATCAACATCTCCTATATAGCTTCCTCTATTAATTTCTCTTACAACCCTTTTTAATGTATTTCAGGCAATTTCCAAAGGCGCCACACGCTAGGATAACCCAATCCAAACCGATAGCTTCAAGAAGTTTCCTTCCTGACATATTGACCATTGTGATATTCAAACCGGGTCTTATGGTTGGAAAGTTAACTTTATGAACAGAGTAATCAACTGATACAAGATATCCCTTATCACCCAAAAGTTCACAGCCGAAGATAGCAAGAGGGTACTTATTCGAATTATTATAACAATAACAACCTATAACAACATAATCATAATAACCTATGATAAAATCTATAACAACAACATTTCAGAACAATAATCCAAATAAAGCAAAATTGACAATGCCTTATCTCAAAACGACAAACAAAATAAGAAAGCTTAGTCTCATTTTACTGATGTTATTTATAAAAGAAACGGGGTATAGGAACAGTCGTTTTACTTAATATTACTTATACAATAATGTCCAGGCAGTATTGAATATTTTTTTAAATACCGTAGTTCATCGCCTCTGGCACAGAACTATGGAATAATTTTATGTTTAGCGGTTCCGAGGTTCTCATCAATGAGGAATTTTAGCTAAGAAATGACCGACAGTTTTGGTTAAAATCTGTACATGGAACTGAACAACAAACAGTATATCCAAGATGTTGATATCACAGTATTGCTTATCTGATGACTTTCAAGACTGAGCTGAACAATCAAAGTGTGGTTTCCACTGACAGAATCAATGCCTATGGGTTTGTGACTAAGGCGAACCTTCAAGTCAGTGTTACCGCAATAGTAGTCTGACCTGAAGAGGGACGAGCTCCACCAAATGTACTTCGACCAAGTCACGCTAGGCATAAATGAATAAACTAAGGAGATATATGGAGAGATCTTGTCAGGTATTCAGCTGTGCATCAACTTTATGACAAAACCCATTTATGTTGTTGCTGATGATGACAACTGAATATAAACTAAAACAACACGAAAGTTTATATAAGAGTACAATACAATTACAAAATTACTTAAATATGCCGTAATTCTTTATGATGTAGGTAAACTACTGCATGCGTAAGGTATTCCAGAGAATAAACTTGCATAACTTTGTTATGTCTTGAATATATTAAATCAGTTGTCGCGAGAGACTTAAAGAACATGACTTTCCAATGTCTACAAAAACAAGGGGGTAATCAATGTTATTTCTGGTCAGACTAACCTCGGCCAATCTGAACTCACATTTCTGTTTACAACCAATCAAAATGCATGCGACCAAACTGTCAAGGGATCAATTTTATTTTGGCCCTCAAGGGAATCATTCACAGTTTTATATGCCATTGTTGTTAATTATCACGAGAGATAAAATAAAATAAAAAATGTCCACATGGTGAGAAATGGCCGGCAGCATAACGTTGGATGATTCATCATCCTCCGAAATCGATGGATGGTGACAAGGTCGAAAGGAGGGTGAGAACGAATAGAGAAAAAGAATTAAAGTAAAACGAAATTCCAAAAAAGCGATGACGCCATTTTTAAAAGTCCGCTGGGCATTTCATACAAAAGCAAGCGGTTTTAACTAGCACGCTGATTCAAATTGAACAAATTCCAGCCTGTTGCAACTGGAAAAATGTATTTGTGAAAGTAAAAAGAAGAAGAAATGTCAAATGAGAGAGGATTGATTAATGAAGCCACATGTAACGATGAGAATTGACATTCGAAAAATGTAATCAACTTATATATCTGAAACGGCGGAATGTGTGGATATGTTTTATTGGAATTTGTATTTTGTAACTTACTTCTTTTCCGATTCATTAAGAGTAAAATCTGCAAATATTCATGTTTAGTGATTAAGTAAATATATAAAAGAGGATTAAACAAAGGGACAATATAGATCTCTCTCCCCCCTCTCTCTCCATATATATATATATATATATATAATAAAATAAACAAGAAAGAGAACACGTATATCAATCTAACATGTTAAATTGATATACGTTTACTGTTTGTTCTTTTTTTAACATTCTGTCGGATTTGGATCCATATTTAATCTGCATTTTATTTTTAACTTATATATGTGTGTGTATGAACAAATTTATAGAAACGTGCACAAAATCATACATAAACTCATGAAGACACGCATGCGCACACACACACGCATACACAGACAGACACATACTGATATATATATATATATATATATATATATATATATATATATATGTGTGTGTATGTGTGTGTGTGTGTGTGTGTGTGTGTGTGTGTTTTGAAACTAATGGATATTTAGATTAATATTTATTTTTTATAAAAAGTGCTCAATACAAAAGTAGAACATTTATAGATATATAGTTTTTATTAGTGTTATAATAAAAGTACTCTGCAACTTAAAAGCTATTAAGTTTCGCTGTTTAATACACCATCATCAGGCAGAGAAATGTTCATTTACCGGGTCGTATATAAAAGACCCGTTAAATGGACCACATTTTGAGTTGCAGTGTGGTTTTATCAAAAAGAAATTTTAATATCAATTAACTTATTTTAATATTTATTCAATTATTATTTTTCTTAAGCAAATTATTGGGTTTATGCATGTTAATAAATATAACGTTTTTTTTTTGGTTTGTATCCACATTTTAAGGTGAACATTTTGAAATGTTTATGACATTTATTTCTTATTGTTGATTTAACAGGTTTTTATTCTTAAGAATTTAATAATATATAATTTTTCGTATAGACACAAAGGGCATGGGTCGTTTAAAGACTTACATATTCTACCTTCTTCTAAAATTTTCCGTATATATATATATGTATATATATATATATATATATATATATATATATATATATATATATATATATATATATATATATATATATATATATATATATATATATATATATATATATATATATATATATATATATATATATATATAAATAATGTGTGTGTGTGTGAATTAATACCTTTCACAGAAAGATTTAACAGAAATCAACATTTGAAATCGTTGCATTCACTTAAGCGCAATTACTCTCGGGAAAGGTATAAATCCATCTCTTCTCTCTCCAGCTATGTGTTTTTGCTATCAGAACAGATTAGATTCTACAGCCTTAGAAACCAGTCTACCGCAGAAGGAAATGACAACCTACAGCGGAAAAATCTTCTGCCTAGTCAGTCATGGTTCGAAACATGATCACCCAAGCGTGTTTAACATATCTGCCGAGACTGACAAGCAAACATCGCTGCTGATCTTGAAATGGACCTCTAATCTGTGGTGGACTGGGGTAAGAAATGGCTCGTAAATTTTAATGCTTCCAAAATGAAGCCGCTATCTCTTAACCACAATAGACAATCGCTCCTACCTTGCCCCGTCAGCGTGGATCAGGCCAGTCTACCTGAAAGTAAAACACTACGCCTTCTCGGCCTACCTCTCTCAGCAGACCTCAAGTGAAATGACTGCATTGAATCCCTAGCTAAATCTGCTGCTAGGAATGTTGGTTCACAGTGTAGAGCCAGGAAGTTTTTCTCGTCTGAAACCATCTTGCACATGTATAAATCTACCATCCGCCCATGTATTGAACACTGCTGTCACCTCTGGCTGGGTGCCTCTACTATTCATCTCGGGTTTCTTGACATAATAAATTGTAATTGTTCCCGACCTGTTTACTCAACTCCAGTCATTTTTTCACCAACGTAATTATTTTCTCGACTTCTGCTCCGATGTGCATGACTTCCTGGTACCCCCTCTGCAGGAATTTATTCGGGCTACTAGACTAGCGACTAGGTCTCACCCTTTTCCAGGAAAACTGATCAAATGTAACCTCAACTTCTACTCTGATAGTTTCTTTCCTCGCACTTCCCACCCGTACTTTCGTACAGTATTGTTCTGAAACATAAAAAAATTTGTCTCGTAATATAATACTTTTATAAACCATTGTAATAAAATAATTACGATATTAAGCCCTACTTTGTATTGAACACTTTTTATAAAATTAAATGCATGAACAGTGGGTTTTAATCTAACTGTTCTTTCACTTCCTTATATATATATATATATATATATATATATATATATTTCGGCTGCTAGAATTCATTTAAATAAGTGTTCTCATATTCTAATTAAAACGTCTGTCAGTTTAATAATTATTATACTTTACTCATTTTTGATTACGTTTATGTTTATCCAAGTCATAATCATGGAAAAATATCCAGTATTTGTAATTTTTCCTATTTTTCCTTACTTTCAACAGTATCACTCATTCTGAAGAACTAAATATTGTCAGAATGGCAGACAATAATATTGCGAAATCTCTACTCCAAAATCAAATGTACGTGTATCTTAAAATTGAACGGTTTCAGAGAGCTCGACTGTGACAGAAATGTCCTCTTTGCTTTCTTTTAAATCATTTTAGCCAGTTATTTTACTTGACATGTAACTCTATAATAAGCATATTCATATTTATTTACATTATTTACTCGCGTAATATTGTCCCCATATTCGTTGATTTTATCACAGCTCGTTGGCCATTGTGCCCTTCGGTTCTCATCAGGTGATCAAGAAATGGATCGTTCAAATTTTGCAGACGCAGCATTAAACACACTTCAAAACGTCAAACTCTTTGACTTTCACTAAGTTCCTTCAGAACTCATTTGTCGTGTTTATTCACCTTGCAAATTTTCTTGAGATGATGCTAGATTGTTGAAAGGCTGACATCTATTATCAGAAATATTTCTCTGACACTTTGACGTGGGTTTTGTTTGGACTAGTGTTTTCAGATGTTGATTTTCAATTGCAGATAGACGTCCTCTACAACCTTGATTTTCAATACTCGTATCTCTACTGCTGAACCTCAAAAAACAGTGTCATACTGTTCAATTACAAGTTATTTTTTGCCGTATGCATTGCTAATGTTGGCAGCAGTTTGAGAATCATTATGGCCAAGCTTGAACTCATGCAAAAAAAGTAAACTCAACTCTTTTTTTTATGTTCAAGATGAGGGGATTATTACTTTTCAAAGTTAAATTCTGAAGGAAAACTATAAAAAGTTAAGAAAGAGCATATATTATACATTAGGAATGAGTAATATATTTTGTGGGACTATTATAATTATATATCAGAATTTAATTAAAAAGTTCATTTTAATACCTGGCATTATTTTCCGAAAAGCATAAATGTCGCATCATATCTCAGAAATATTATAAGTTTAGATAAAACGTTCGTTCGATTTATTATGTATGTTGCAGATATCTTTTTTTATTTTTTCATTTCATCCCAAGCAAAGGTGGAGCCGCTACTAATGCGTAGGAGGTTACAGTTACAGAAAAATCTTGGTAGATGGGTGATTGAAGAACGTATAAAGGATGAACGGGATTCAAGAAGATAGAAGATGGCAACTAACGTTGCATTTAAATTCTTCGAGATTGCAGCTATCAGAGAAACAATTAAACGGAAGGGAATTCCACAGGTGGTAAGTGTGGAATTCCCTTTTGTTGGAGTAGAAGTGACGGCTACATTTGACTGTTTTAACTGCAAAAAGGGAGGTCCTAGTTGCCAAACTAGAAGCGTGCTTAAATAGATATAAAATAAAGATATAAAAATAAATCAGCCCAACAAAAATACCTAAACCCCTTAAACTTTCTTTCACCAATATCCGAATTATAGATATTACTTATTTTTATAAATTTATAAAAGTTTGATAAAGTGAGATACAAAAAACTATCGGAACTGCATATTTGGGAAGGATATTAAAATAAACCAGAACCTATACTGGCAGAAAACGCCCTTCATATGAACAGAAAATGAATTCAATAAATATACAAAAACAAAAGGGTGTATAAGACAAGGATGTGTCTTATCACCTGACCTTTTCAACTTATACAGCGAGGGGATTTTTAACTATTAAAAGTCCTACCAGCATTAATTATTGGCGGCTATAATCTTAAAAACATAAGATACGCAGATGATACGGTGTTGATTGCAGGCACAGAAAATAAACTACAAGACCTACAGAAGGTATAAAAGTAAAGTGAGAAGAAAGGAGCAAGCATCAATTGCAAGGACAGATAATGCATGGTTGTTATCAAATGGAACATCCCAACATGCAAATGATAAATTGGAAATACTATAACCAAGCAATTTAAATATCTAGGAAGTGTTTTAAGAGATGACTGAAATATAAAGGCGTCTTGAGATAGTGAAAGGTGCCTTTTCAAAGCCAAGCAAAGCTTTAAGGAACTGAAACAGAACAATTATTAGAAAGAAAGCAATTAGTACTGAAGAGTTACGTAATATCTGTCCTCCTATATGACAGTAAATGCTCACAGACAAAGAAGAGACTTGAAGCAACAGAAAAGTGGTTCTTCAGTAGGATGCTGAGAATACCATCAAATAAACATGTGAATAACGACAAAGTTTTAGAGAAAATGGAAACAAAAAGGAGAATTATACTTAAGGTCAAGAAGAGTCAAATGACATTTCTTTGGCACATAATGAGTAAAAGCGATGTGGGACCTAGAAAACAATACATAACGTATTTAGCGAGTTTAAGCAAATGGATGGCGGAACAAAATGTCAAAATTTATTAAGAGCTACAAAGAACGAATTCTAGAAAGTCATGATTACAAACGTCCTTTAGAGACACAGCACCTAGAAGAAGAAGAAGAAGAAGAAGAAGAAGAAGAAGAAGAAGAAGAAATTATATATCAATTTCTAATAGTAACTTTAGCTAAAACTTAGCATTATGCAAAGGTTCCAGTATTCATGGGTCGCGTTCTCAAGTAAATTTTACTGGAAAGTTTGTTTGCCAAAAACATCAATCTGTTTAAAAATATTTCCCAAGTCAATGTGTCTAAAGAGACATTTGTGCATGATTTTCGACAAATCAATAGGTACGTTTTTAATATTAATATTTAGTAGATGAAGGAAATGGGTTCTAAATTTTATATTCAAATCCAAGCATGATTCTATCAGGCATAAAGATTCTACTAATAAAACTAAAAAATACCTTACACCGAGCACAGTCACCAATTATTCAACATTTGTAGTCGAGTTCCGGTGTTGTTTTTTGCGTTTAACTTCCGTTGAAAGAACGAGGAAGAGAAAAAATAACAGAGAGAGAAAACGAAAGAGTAATTTGACAAAATGTCCATAGGAAATGCAACCGTCATTTTTATTCAACTGATGGCTTTCGTTGAAAAGCCGAATTATGATTTTCAAGGTTGATGTAATGTGTTACTCTTCCGTTTTTTTTTTCTCTTTTATGTTAGTGTGTTTAAATTTCGAATCCCTAAGACTGGTAAAACATCCCTATTTTTTACTGCTCTTTGTGCAACTCTCTCTCTCCTTCTCTCTCTCTCTCTCTCACTCTCACTCTCTCTCTCTCTCTCGAATCACCATCATCATTCAAAATGATTGCCCCCAGGGAATTCTATACATCGGTTATTGAATTGCTTACAACTAATGGGAATATCAATATTCTTGTGTACGCACGACAACAAGCGTTTCAACACATACGTGCTAATATTAATGTGTCGATATACAAATACCTCTCTTGGAATAAATGCCATCAAATATATCACACATACACAAACAATATATATATATATATATATATATATATATATATATATATATACCTCAAAAATTTTGTTAAAAATGAGAGTACATGATGAATTTATTATTATTAAGTTTTATTTGTTGATCCTTTTGAGAACCTAAAATTTTTTTTTCATCAACAGGTAACCATAAATTCCAGCATCTTTTTCTATAAAAAAATTTCAAAATTATCACAAATATCAGATAATTGCCGGATTTTAATGAAACTTATTTACAGATGAATTAAATTGTTTTAAAAATGTTTATTCTTAAAAAAAAATATAGGTACAAATATTTGAACGTCTGTTAATCCCTTTTATTTGATTTTATGAAATTTCGAAAAAAGAGCTTAACATTTATATTAGTCATAAGGAGAAGTCCTTGGAGAATTTTTTTTTCAAACAGGACCGACATCTACTGAAAATCTGCTCTAAATCGTAAAATAAAAAATACAATAAAGCTATAACATAATTTAATTCGAAGAGTTTTTAATTGCTTTTATAAATAAGCTACAACATGGGCTCTATTTTCTTTAGAAGCTTTTTGAAGAATTTTTACAAGAATTGTATACAATTTTTGAAATTTTAATTATAATAATGTATAGCTTTAAATCTTTAAACAGCCTATATTAATTTATGACAGTAAGATGATATTGTTATTAAGTAACTTAGTAAGTAATTTACTAATCACAAATAGAAAGTTTTACTCTTATTCAGCGACTCCCAGTAATTTAAAAAGCAATTTTTGTGTGTGCATGTGTGTTTGTATAACCATGTCGATTTTTGTAAGTATGGATGTCCAAACACGACATTATCAGAAAATAACAGCAGTAACTATAGTAAAATTAAATCATTATACTGTTTTATCATTTCTCCAATAAGCGCCTTATAAAGCCAAAATACCTAAAATCTAATACGATTACAAAGAATACTTTCTCACACCGTCAAGGTTACTGGGTAGTTCTACAAATATATGAAAAAGGCATTTACGTTTTATTGGTCAAGTAATTTATACAGTCATGAGTTCTGTACTTAAAAATGCTAAATATTAAGTTATCAATAAATCTCACGACACCTCATAAAACACCCAACTCCATGTTAAAAATGCTTATCTGCGATATTTTAAACTAAAAGTAATATATGTGTTAATCTAGATTAGTTAAACTTTAAATCAGTTCATCTTCTTCGAATAAAATTTTAGGAAAGTATATTTTATTTTGAAAGATTTTTAATAAAGAGGAAGCAGATTTAACAATTTCAAAAAGTATTCCAATCAATGTAATTCGGTTTGAAATACAGCAATATATTTTGATTATTGAAAATATTAAACTTAATTTATTAGCTAGGCGGAAAGTGCGAGGAAAGAAGCTGTTGGAGTAGAAATTGCGGTTACATTTCATCGGTTTCACTGTAAAAGGGTGGGACCTAGTTGCCAATCTAGTGTCTCGTGCAAATTCACATCTAGTGGGCACCAGTGATTTAAGTTCGTCAGAACAGAAGCCATGAAATTATTTATAGACGAGGCACATGGAAGCCACGTCACGCCGGTGAGAGAGAGACTGCAGGCGGTCAGCCAAGTCAGTATCAATCACATTACAGATTCTTCGCTGTCAAGAACCCCGAGGAGAATAGAAGGGGCACCCGACCAGATGTGGCAGCAGTCCTCAATACACGGGCGGATGGTAGATTTATATAAGTGCAGGATAGATTCAGGCGGAAAGAATTTCCGGGCCCTGCATAGAGAGCCGACTTTCATAGCTGCGGATTTAGCAATGGATTCAACGTAGTCATTGCAATTGAGGTCCGCTGAGAGTGTCAGGCCAAGCAGGCGTAGTGATTTACTCTCTGGGAGGCAAGCCTGTTCCATGCTAATGGGAGGGAGGTGCGGTTGTTTGTGGTGGTTAATTGACAGCAGCTTCGTTTTGGAAGAACTGAATTTTACGAGCCATTTCTTACCCGAATCCACCACGGATTGGAGGTCCTTCTCAAGCTCGGCAGCAAGGTTCACCTTGTCACCAACACCAGATTTTTGATCGAGGCGAGAGTAAACTGTGGTATCATCGGCGTACATGCCTACTTGTGATCTTATGGCATCGGGGAGATCATTGATATAGATTAGAAAGAGCGTAGGATCTAGGATAGAGCCTTGGGGGACACCCGCGTTTGTAGTGTAGTTCTGGGAGGCATGTCCGTTTAATACCACCTTCAGTGTGCGGTTAGAGAGGAATAACGGGATTAAGTCCAAGAAAAGTCCAGTTATGCCATAGCTTCGCAGTTTCCGTAGAAGGCCAGCATGCCATATTCTGTCGAATGCTTTAGAGATATCCAAGGTGACGGTTCGGGCTTCACCATTCTTGTCGAGAGCCTGGTATATATACTCGGTGATGGTCGTTAGCATATCAGAAGTAGACCTGATGAACAGGAAGCCATACTGTTTGTCCGAGAGGAGCCCGTGGGCTGTGAGATGCTGAAAGACCTCGCCATTGACAATGGCTTCGAACACTTTGTCGAAGATTGGAAGAAGGCTGATGGGGCGGTAATTTGCGGGATCCGATGGTTCACCAGTGTTCTTGAATATTGGAAGAAGAAGACTTCCAGCAGGCAGGAAAGCAGGAGGAAGATAGGCAGAGGATGTAGAGCTTAGAAAGAATAGAGGAGAGTTCAGGGGCACAATTCTTCAAAACTATGATCGGGATTCCATCCCCACCACTCGCTTTGTGAGGGTCCAGTTTTGAGATTATGCTAGAAATCAGCGAGGGCGTGATGTGGACGCCATTCAATTGGGCCTTAGTTATAGATGGGAAATCGGGTGTATGGATTCCAGACGAATCCAGACTCGAATTGGTCGAGAATCTACGGGCAAAGCATTCAGCCTTGTCCGCTGAGAAGGTGAGAACCTCAAACTCATTGATTAGTGGGGGTATTGAGGACTTACTCATGTTAAGCACGCTTTTACAGAATCGCCAGTAGTCTTTGGTACTGAACTTAGAGGATGCTATGCGCTGCTTCATTCTGGCAGCAAACAGCATCTTAACTTTGTTAAGTATCTTTTTACACTTATTACGAGCTGAGGCGAAAAGGCGCCTGTTTTGGTCCGACGCGTGGCTACGATAAAGCCGGAAGAAGTGATTCCGTGGGCAATGGCGGCCGAGCAAGCGGGCAAGAACCAAGGAGATGAATGGGATTTAAGCTGAAATTTCCTGGCAGGAATGAAAGCATCGATGCCAGCCTTAACCCAGGAGGAGACCGCTGATGCACAGTCTTCGATGGGAAGACTAAAAACATTGTTCCAACGGACGTCGCAGAGGAAGTCACGGAACGAATCCCAGTCTGCTCTTTGGTAGCAGTAAGATATTCTGTTTGTCTTGGTTTCTTGGGTAGGGGTGGAGTGGAACGAGATGTTGACAGAAACTACGGCGTGGTCAGAATTTCCGAGAGAGCAGAGCTGTCTGGTGGAGCAAGTCTGGTGGAGCTGTCTGGAGCTGTCTGGTGGAGCAAGAATTTGGGGTGGAAGTGAAGCAGAGGTCTAGTAGCGAGTCCCTTCCGTTGGGGCTATTGGAGAAACGCGTGGAAACTTGCGTAAGGGATTGGGAGATTGAAACATTAAAGGTGTGGACACCAGCAGGGTCGGTTACAGAGATTTCCAGCCACTTAGTATAGTGGGCGTTAAAGTCGCAAAACACAAAAATATGGGCAGATGGGTGCGAAGAAATGGCCTTGTCGATATTGTCAGATATGCTGTCAAGTACCGAACAGTCAGAGAAGGAGGGGGGAACGGTAGAGGAAGAAGTGATAGCTAACAGAGCTTAGTAGTGAGAGACGGAAGCACATGAAAGACTGGTGCAGGGATTCGAGAGATGTTACTCTAGCTAGGGAGAAGTGTTCACTGACATATACACCAAGCCCATGCATATGGACGTTGGAGTCGTTCCTGAAGACGGGAAGGTAACCAGGAACATAGAACTCAGAGGAGGGGATAGACGGGTCAAGGTTAGTTTCACATAGGGCTAATATATCAGGTGAGTTAGTTTGGAGGAATGATTCTACGCTATAAATTTAGTGCGGATACCGTGTATGTTAGTGAAAGAGACACAGACAGGTTTGGGCGTTTTCCGAGTAGCTGGTTTGATTTTCGTATTTTGTTTTTTTTGTTGTTTTTTTTTTCATGGTGTTTTGGTTCAGGAGAGAGGACTAGGGTAGAATCTTGGTTACTATTTGCAGCATGTGAGGAATCGAGACTGGCGCAGCCTGCAACATAATGTGGCCTCGGGGTTGCCCACCGGAGGTTCATGAAGGGACGCCCGTCCATGCACGATATGGCACTACAGAAACCCCGATATTATTCAACTGTTGATCAGAGCAGCCTCTCAAGACGCTACGCAAGTGTTCGGGCTCCTAACTAACAGTCGGAAGCAACAACCAGGAAACTGCCAATCCAGTAACCTCAGAATGGAGAGACATTTCCACCACACTCACTAACAGCAAAGAGCTTCCAACTGAACTACCACTAAGACCGAAAGAGGAGGTAGAAGGACCGGGAACCCCTTCCTAAACAAGAAACAAGGTGATCACCTCTACTCCTGTTTAATAGAAGTGGGTGGACTGTGAAACCGAGCGATAGTAGGTACTATCTACTCCAATTTAGAAAAAAAAGGTGGTGAGTTAACTAAGTTTTAACTTAGTTAAAGTCCAAAGAAATTTCTTTGAAAAAGTACAAAAACACTCGTTCAAATGAACCATAGAATCAAGCAAAAAATGATAAAGAATAAATACATAACTTACTTTCGCGAGTTTCAAAAAATAAATAAATCTTTCTAATCGAGCTCACCTCACACACCTTTACATGCCATTTGGTAAAATAAACTTATTTTGCAATTTTGGTCATAAATGACTGCGTGTGGAGGCTGCTAGCGGAAATGCTAACTAGCCCGGATAGCTTAGTAAAAATGAAGAAAACAAAAATGGAATAATTGCAACGTTCAAAACATTAATATAAAACAGTGCTCAATATAAAAATAGAGCAATCAATATTTATTAATAATTATTACGTTAGAACAAGTGCAAACTACAAACTACTACGAAATTGTACATTTTGTTTCGACATTGAAAGAACAATGTTTGATCAGGTAGTTAATAATGATGGTAATAAATAGATAGGTAGATAATCCCACAAGAAGATTTTTACTGAGCAGGTTCATGCCGATTTTGAAATTTGTGAGGACACCGTTATGATATTCTCAATCGTCAAAGCTGATTTGCCGTTAAGTCTTGTTTCTTTCTCGTTTATATAGCATATGGTGTGATTTTTGTAGGAGCCGTCTTCTTTGTGATTCGTTGAGTTTGTTTTAAAATATTTTTGTTTTTTATTGTGCATGCATTTGTTATTCTTATTTTATTGCTTATTGTTTGTTTACTGTATGCGTGGATGGGTGCTTGCTAATTGCTTTATTTTGTCTATTTATTTTAGGTTGGGCTCTTTTGTTGCATTGACCACATTTTATTAGATTGGCCTTTTTCTTAACGTGATGGTATGTTTTGCCGCTTGATGGTATCATTTATTTATTTTATTGATTTTAATCATTTATATTATTTATTCATTTTGCTCATGTTTGTGTGTATTTTTGTCTGTTGGGGTTTATGTGTGTTTTTCTTTTTTAGTGGTAACTGGATAATTTTTCATGATTGAGTGTTTATCTATATATATATATATATATATATATATATATATATGTATTTTTTCTTTTTGCTTATTATTTTCTGTTTTGTCGCGTTTGAGGGTTTGTATATTTGCATTTATATTCTAATTTATTTTTATTCTTTTTATATTGTTTAATTATATCATTGTATGTTTCGTTTTTGTTTGATTTTGTTGTTATTTATTGCCATTTGTGTAGCAATGGGGGTATTTGTTCGCATGTCTACATTTTTCCATTATCTCGTTTCTATTGTTTAGTATTTTACTTTGATTTTTTTAAAGTGATTATTGCTAGATGCTCTTCTAGGCATAATTTACAACGTTTGCTATTACTGCTGTGTGGTGGTGCTCTTTTTAATGTTTCCTATTTTAATTTTGGTGGCAATATTGTTTTCTTTCTGTTTCCATACATATTTTGATAGAATCGTGTTGTTTTTGTAATTTTCTGTGTTTTGTGGTAACTTAATATTTTTTAAAGGAGGTTTCTGTTGCTTCTATGTAAATCTTTTTGTGTACATTAATATTATTTGTCATGGTAGCTTTGTATATTATGTTCTTAGACGTTTATTATTAGGTAGTGCTCTTTTTACTATGATAGTTAGATAGATAGATAGATAGATAGATAGATAGATAGATAGATAGATAGATAGATAGATAGATATCATCATGAACAAGATGACACGGAATGAAATGAGAGATAGAAAAGAAAGTAAAAGAAATATCTATACAGACGGAGAGAAATAAGCAGACTTACTGATATGAACATAGATAGATAAATAGATAAATATTATCAGGAAACGGATGACGCAAAACATACTGACGGAGGAAGAGAGAGAGGTGTATGCAGAAAGGTCTATACAGAATGAGAAAGATTGCACGACCAACCGATATGAGCATAGATAGATAGATAGATAGATAGATAGATAGATATGTGCATTCCTCGAAGGTGTATGAGTGTATTTGCATATATTTGTGTCGATACGAATTTTGCTAAATTGTTATATACGATTTTGTAAGTTTATAAACCTATATTATTAGACGCACCTGCAAAAAAAGATGAATATGTCTATAAAAAATTAAGCGATATTTTAAAAATTAAGCCATCTATTTCGGTTTTTCTGTGCATTTTATATTTCAGATTTGTATAAATCTACGCTTGAAATTGTGTTTCTGTCTTTCTTTGTCATTGTTTCAGATTTTACTTAGGCATGCAAGTTTGTCTCTGTTACATGTGAAGCTTATTCAGTTTTTATACATATATATATGTACCCTACGATTAAGTAGGTAACATTGGTGAAGTAAGACAGGTAAGTAAGTTGGTAGGCATCCAGGTACACAGGTAGATATATAGGTAAGTAGGCTGCATTTCCAGGGGTAAATACGGAAATGTCAATACATATCCAAATATACAAAAAAAAAAAACATTTCCATTTTTATGAAAATATATATGTATATAAAGGGTGCGATGAGTAAATTGTCGCCGCTTTTTTTTTTTTTTCTTTTTTTTCCAATCATGCGCTTTGCTTTTTTTCATTTTGTCGACTGCACAGTATATCAGAGTCCGTTGGACACCGTCTGTGGGAGAAAGACTACCATGACGCAATTCACTCCACCAAAAATTAAAATTGGCATGCTGTACTGCTTGTCAATCACGTCGGAAGCTTTTATAGGAACATTTCAGAGTGTTTGTGTCAATCTGAGGACAGCGCAAAGGATTAGGCCCCCATTCATTTTCCGATATGTCCGGTAAAGAAGACTGTATCAAGTGCCTTGAGAAGGTGGATTGCTGGAAGAACTTATGTCTGGCAACAGGCTTCTGCACCATGTTACGTGTTTCCAGATATAGGTTCTTCCAGTAACCACCCTCTTGATCTAGAGCAGTACTATTCTCTCAAGGCCCTTGATGTAGGCCTTCGTGATAAGTCTGAAAGCTCATGGAAAGATGAACAGAGTCATAACGTCGCCATCAATAGTGACCATTCCACCATGATTTTGACAGGATATATCGTTCAACTTTTTACGAATCATCTGTACCGTCGTTAGATTGGCAGCCAAAAATACAGAAATGTTCATATTGGGGCTTCCGTCACGAATACCAGGATGTACAATGGACCATTCCTAATTTCTGGCGTTGTGAATTGCGTCATTGTGCTCTTTTTTTCTCATAGACGGTGCGTAACTGTTCCTACTATAATGTGCAGTGGACAAAATAAAAAAAAACAAAAACAGAACAACGTGCATGTGCAAAATTCAAAATATAAATGGCGACAATTTGCCCATCGCATGCAGTAGATAATATTAAAAATGTTTTTCTCTCAGTAAATATTGTCATAATGACCTCAGAATGCAATCATCAATTTTTCCTATCGGTAAATATTACTATGTAATTTCATTACTCTCTCTCTCTCTCTCTCTCTCTCTCTATATATATATATATATATATATATATATATGTGTGTGGGGGGGGGTGTACGCGTATTTACACATCAGTTTATAAATATTAATTAGTTGTAAATGGAACAGTGCACAATGCTGTATGACAGAGTAAATATTTATATTAATAAACATACATATTATCCTACGTTTTATGTACGACTCTGAGTTTCATGAATTTCAGTAATTCTCGGGTGCTTATCATATCATACTGGTCTTTTTTCGATTGAATTATTAATAAGCGTTTCATTCTTAAAGTTCGTTATGGGTATAAACTCTGATGTTTTAATGTTTGTATATTTATTTAATGTACAATCAAGTTAGGTTAAAAGCTAAAAATGTAATAGTATGGAAATTATTTTCTTACTCGTCAGGGCTGTTTGAATGAGAATATCATAAAAGTGTCCTGACAAGACTTTTAAGCCGGCATGAAACTGTTCTATTAAAGATGCAAACCCTTTGTACCTACCAACTCTCTATCTACACTCCGATATCGAGCACTTTACGATAAAATACATGTTTGCCAAAATACATTTTATCAGTAAAACCACTAAATAACAAGTTTGGCACTAAACATTATCACAATTAAATATTATATACACACACACACACATATATATATGTGTGTGTGTGTGTTTGTGTTTGTGTGTGTATGTGTGTAAAATTTTCAGATATAACTAAAATATATCTGTAAAAGAATAATCTCAATAAAGATAAGTTTTCCATTTGTCTTTATATATATATATGTGTGTGTGTGTGTGTGTGTGTGTGTGTGTGTGTGTGTGTAACGTAAACTTTGATTTCGATCTGCATATATATATATATATATATGTGTGTGTGTGTGTGTGTGTGTGTGTGTGTGTGTGTGTGTGTGTGTGTGTGTGAACATCATTCTTAGATACATTACCCAGATACACACATGGATATATATAAGACAGCGATATATATTTTAATATAATCGGAAAATTTTTAGGGTAAAAATATATGACAAATTGGAAAATGTTTTCGTGTGATGTGTTTCGTTCTTTGGGACTTCATCCGACTAAATTTGTCATGTTGCTGCGACTGCAGATGCGCACGAACAAGAGAGGCTGGGAATTTTTTATTCTTTAATTTTCTTTCTTTTTTTATCTAGCCGATTTCATTCGGATTCTTTTTTAGTTTTCTTTCCATCATTTTTGTTAGCAGATATCCCACACTGCGATAACAAAATTTCTGCCAGGAATTATGAAGTGTTGCAAGAACCTGGGCACAAACCTACTGTAGATGAGTCTACGAGGATGGTACTTCCTGGACATTTACGTTGTAGCGAATTGTTTTCTCCTTTGATAAGAATAGTATTTGCTTCTCCCGAAGACGCGACCAAAGAAATAGTTGCAGGTTGCCATTACTTTCTGCAGTAAACTGGTTCCCAGCCAAGGCTATAGAACACAGTCTGTCCTGTTATTAACCCATAGCTGGAGGGAGAAGTGGCGGCTTAATACCTTTTCTAAGGGTATTAACGTGTAAGTAAATACTTCGAATTCAACTGGAATTCGATCTCCGCTCCGATCCCTTATCTATTGCACTACAACGCACACCCACACGGCTATTAAAATAATCATAAAATGTAAAAATAGCTAAAATATGCCATATTGCCGTTTTTTAAACTCTTATTAGCATTTGGGTTAAATGTAAAAAATGTCAAGTGCTTATTATTGCAAACGTTAGAGTGTACTTACTGATTCTACTTCATTGGTGCAGTGGACAGGTGCTGCATGGGAAACAGATCTTCAAGAATCGGGATTCGAGAAATCTTTACCTCTCCCGAGACTAAATAAATAGCTGCCACCGTGATTAAGAAGAGCTAACCAACCACCAATTTATATATTAATACGCTGAGAGGGAAACCAAAAGGAAGAGGGACATATAGAATAAAATGGAAAGAGGCGGGCGTAGGGATATAAAAAGAGAGTGCGATACAGAGTGGGAGTGGAGGGGGCCATTTTAGATAGAAATTCGTTTTTAGTAAAGGTTTAAATCATTTTCAGGTTTGAATTTCTGGGATGATCCGTTATTATGTACACTAATTACATTCGGACAATAGTTTTCATATATATATATTACGCTCTCACACCCTGATTGAGCACTCTAGAAGAATAGTAGACTTTGAAAAACAGTAGCTACTCTTGCATGTACGCATCACTCATTCAGTAATGGATTAGAGAACTCTGGCTATTGAGCGGGTATAATGACAATATGCACGCTAAAAAGACTACCTTCTTCTACCGAACGCCCATAGCCCTGAGATAGAATCGCCGACTGACGCCAATTCGGGCGGGTTTCAATCCTGGGTTAAAAGCAATCGGAGTCTAACCGTACTGATGAGCTGTGATACAGCGAAACAGATCTGTCTGATGACTATATATATATATATATATATATATATATATATATATATATATATATATTAGTCACAATATTTCGGCCATTGAGCACTCCAGCCTTCATCAGGTGTATATCGATCTGAGTAACATAGGAATTGTGAGTTCAATCGCTGGATGGAACAGGACTTGGACTCAGGAAAAAACAAGTGAGAAATAACCGAGCAGAAATAAAAATAAGAACTAGATGAGATATCCAAGGACATGGCCAGGGGAACGAGAACAGTTTACTCCCATATATTAAATAAACTTATCAATTCAGAATGCTCTGTAGGTTATTCAGATCCATAAACACCTGATGAAGTTCAGAGAGCACAACTTTTGAAACGTTGTGATAACAACAAACATGAGGACAATAGTCACAATATTTCTTAACCTAACGATCTACTGAAGAGATTTAAGTATTTTTAAAATTGACTATATCACTTTTCTTATAGATATCTGGGATTGAAAAGTCCAGAGTACCGCATTAAAAATATTAGTAAATTAATGTAATTTATGCAGGCCCGCTACTCTCTTTCTCTCCCTATATATATATATATATATATGTATATATATGTGTGTGTGTGTGTGTGTGTGTGCGCGCGTGCGTGCGTGCGTGTGTGTGTGTTTTAGCGTATGAACGTTCAATTTTTTTTCCATGACTTTTCTTTCTTTCTTTTCTCTCATGCACAGTTATTAATATATTCTTCCTACACAAGTGACCTTTATATTACGGGCAATGTTGATGGTATTAATAGATGGATGTGTTATCTCGGAGACGGAAAAACGTTCCCCACTTACTTCGGCCAGCATGTGACCACCAGTAAAAGCGATCACGAGAACGCGATTCATCCACAAGTTGCAACATTTAGCATCGACCCTCCAGCTAATTCGCAACCATGTGACTTTGACGCACAATGCGCTACCCGGCAATAGTAAAACAAAAATTTGAAAAAAAATGAACTACCAAATAATTACCCCTAAAAATAAACGGCAGGATTTTTTTATTATAATATATCTTTATGTGTGGGCGGGCGCTGGTGCGTGTGTAATTAAGCGTACACACATGCATACACAGGCACCTATAAACACTCACATAGATAGATAGATAGATAGATAGATAGATAGATAGATAGATAGATAGATGCTTGTTTGGTTAGTTTTTCTTTTTGTTAGTTTGTTTTATACGCCAAACCTTGTTAGGTTATTTAATACCAAATTATTTCGAGGCACCACCCAGTGAGGAACAAACTCACTATTAATGGTCAAATAGATAAACCTCACTATACATTACCTCCCATAGATAGATAGATATATATGTTGGTTTGTTGGTTTTATACATTAAACATTGTTAAGTTATTTAATATCAAATTAACCCACTACTAATGGTGAACTAGTCCAACCTCGCCATATATACGTCCCTAGATAGATAGATAGATAGATAGATAGATAGATAGATAGATAGATAGATAGATAGATGGTTCGTTCGTTTTATGGGTCAAATCTTGCTATCTAATTATTTGGAGTGAACCCAGTGAGGATCGAACTCACTATTAATTGTCAACTAGACGAACATTACCATTAGATAGATAGATAGATAGATAGATAGATAGATAGGTAGATAGATAGATAGATAGATATGGGATGGGATGAGAGGGCAGATTTTTATTTTAACTATTGGTTTAGATTATATGCTTTTTTAAGATTTTAATATTTGTTAAGAAGAATGTTGGTTTAAAGGGTCTTATTATCTAAGCTAAATATGAGTTTGCCAGTCATATTTCTTACCCTTACTTTTTCAGCTTGAGTGCTTGAATTTTTAACTGTGCTGAGCTGATTGTTCTGAGAAGAGGAGTTAAACGTTTCATTATAGCTTTCGTCCGTTCGTGGGGTAGACTTCCAGCATCTGATATAATGGGGCGCGTCGGGATTGCCCACTTTGTGGGCTTTAGCGGAAACATAGAGTTTGGTCATTCAAAAATTATATTCTGTTAATTTATACCACGATTTATTTTCCTTATTAATTAGATTCTAATCGCCAGAAGTGAGCTCCACAAGCGACAGGTGCGATAGAAGAAACTGTTAGCATAGAACTTGTGGTTACATCTAGTCATTTCAACTGTTAAAATAATGAAACCTTGCTGCCAATTTAGTATTGCGTCTAAATTTATGTGGTTTACGTACATTAGAGGAAAATATTTATAGAAAAAGCACAGGGACCTACATTACGGCGATGGGAAAATGACAAGGTGAGATGACAGGTAAGAACCAATACAACAGCAGATTCTTTTGGGGATTTTTATAAAGAATCTCTCTATATATAGCAGGAGCACAAGGCTATATGTGGCATCAAAATTCAATGCAAGGACGAATCGTAGACTTGTAAATTCGTAAAATAAATTATAGAGAGAAAAACTGTCTAGCACGACATAGTGAACACACTTTCTTATCAGCAGACCTAGCATTTGATTCAAAATAATCATTCCACATCATGTCAGCTGAAAATGTTAGCCCTAGAAGGCTCAACGTGTCACTCTCCTAGAGGTTAGCATCTGCCATGCTGATGGAAGGAAAATAGGGGTCATTCAAATATTTAATTTGGTAATATCTATTAATATTTGTCTGATGTTAATAGACGTATTCTGGTTCTTTGTGATGTGATTATCATTATGTGCGCTATTCATATGCACTCCAACGTTTCCTCTCTGATCTAATGAAAGTCTGACTATACATTTTGAGAGTCTTGGTCATTTATTTATCAAGTTTCACGCAAAATTAAATGCATCCTCGACTATCGAACATCAGAAAATATTGCAGACCCGTTCCAATGTAATAATTGAACGCTCATAATGCTTACTGGTAGACTGACTCGGTAGGCTGGTTACCAATGAGCGTTAGCTGCATGTGCATCTGGGTTAAGCAGTACAATCACAAAAATGTGGACACTCTGGGAACTTTCGGATTCTACCACATGTATACTGATGTGCCAAAAGTCAAGAGAAAACTGTATAAAAGGGTATTGCTAGGGGAGACTGTGTTAACAAATGTCCAGTTCAATACCAGTTGTACTCTGATGTCTGCTGAGATAGTGAGAACACCAGCTAAGACGCTTATGGCAAATCGGGATGAATTATTGGAGTTTGAATGGGTATGATATTGCGTACCAAAAGAATGCGACATTCCATTTCTGAAATTGTGGAGGCATTTGACATCTACGATGTCACGTGAGTACAGGGAATAGCTGATGAAAATCATTATCGCTCGCTGTGATCTCGACTAGAATTTTTGTGGTAACAAACATGAGACACTAGCTCAAATCATATCCATCTTCAACGCAGCAGGTAGTAGATGCATATCCAGAAGACAGTACTACAGATTTTATTTTCCATGCGTTATGGGACTAGAAGATGTACCAAAATGTCTCTGTTAATCTCAGGATACTCGACACAGTGAATCAGCTGATATTGTGAAGTTGCTACTTAGACGCTGAAAGATTAGTAACGTATAGTGTGGTCAGATGGGTCACTGTTCCAGTTGAAATGTAGGTTTCGCGAGTAGCACAGACTCACTGAGGCGACGAATACCACTTGTCAACAAGCTCGTAGTGGTTCTATAATGGTGTGGATTTGTTCATGATGTTTACATTTCGTGTGTAGCACAGACCCCGCGAGTCGACGGATACTAGTTGTCAACAGCCTTGTAGCGGTTCCATAATGTTGTACGTTTGTTCATTATGTTAATATTTTGCGTGTAGCACAGACCCTGCGAGGCGATGAATTCCTGTTGTCAACAGGCTTGTGGTGGTTCTGTAATGGATTGTGTTCATGATGTATAGGTTTCGTTTGTAGCGCAGACCCTATGAGGCGACGAATCCTAGCAGTCAACAGGCTTGTGGTGGTCCCACAATGGTGTGCGTGCACTCATATTACATGGTTTAGGTTTGATACAGGCTAAATACATCATTTACTGGTGACTGCTAACTTCAGTACTATTTTCACCTGTACTATGCACTCTAAGAACAATGAGTTATTCCAGTATTCCATAATGCATCGGGTGATCGGTGGCAAGTTGACAAGAATTGCTTTGGTAAATATTCTGGAAACTTAAGAAGAAGAATGTATCAGTCATTTATGAGACGTTGTGGAGAATCCTATTCAATGGCAGGGCACAGAGCTAGAATTTATATTAATAATAAAAATACAACTCTAAAATGCGCACAACGCTAAGATGTGTACATCTGTATTTGAAATTAATTGAGTTCTTTCGATGACTGGCGTGTGTATACACTGCTTATATACAGCACGTTAAAATTTCCGTTCTGTGATTCCATTCTATGGCTTAGGGAGTTGCGACTCTGACTAACACCAAATCGGTCAAGTTTCGATCCCGGCCATAAGAAAGTGGATGTGTCTAGCCACACTGTTGAGCTGTGATACAGCAAAACAGGCTTGTATGTTGATTACTAATATATATATATATATATATATATATATATATATATATATATATATATATGTAGTTTAGTGCAAAGAATTAGTTACTTTGGCTGGGCAGGTTCATGCCGACTTCGAAGTTTCGTGAGGACATCATAACGGTGTCTTCACTCTTTGGGGCTGTGTTTTTTCTTTTTGTTGTCAAAGTTGGCATGTACCTGCTCAGTTAAAGTGACAACTTCTTTGTAGTAAAACCATCAATGCTCTACCTCCATCCCGATATCGAGCACTTTACGATATAAAACCGATTATCGAAATAGATTTTATCAGTAAAACTACTGAAAAAACTGAAAAATGTTGGCGCCAAAAACTGTCACAACTCAACATTTGTCCTATTTAAACATTGCAAAATATTCACCTTAAAATCTAGTTGATACTTATTCATATAAGTATATTGATTAACTTATATATATTCTTTACTTTCTTTTGTATTATGATATAAATATTAATTTGATGGATTTTAGAAATTGTTAAAGAAATGTACTCTGAACTAGAAAAATATTTTAATCATACCCAAAGTCTCTTTAAGACTGATCTAAAATAAAGGTTTTTTTATTCTCTTTTTAATAAGCAGGGATACATATAAATCGAAGAGCATTTCTTCGTAAAAAAATGTATCACATCTTGCTGGATAAAAATCAGTCTAACCGAAAAAAGAACACATTTACATCTGACATATATGAATTCCCCACCTTCTCTAATATCTAACCTATATTTTAAATTTTTCAAATCGACCGTAATTCTATTAGTAAATCAAATACATCAATAGGATCAAAAATTTCTGTCTTTCGCCCTCTATATTAACAATTAATCGTTTTCACCAAAGTTAGTTGAACAATGCCTGACGACACGATAAAAAAAAACTTTAAATCTCGAATCTTCCGTGTCGCAATTGAGTTTAAATAAAACAAAACAAATTTAGCTGTTACGTTCTACTATCTATGTTGGATTGATCCCTTTAAAAAAAGCAAATGCAGAAGAACTCTGGATTCTAATCCTATTGGTTGTTTACATCTAAATATATATATATATATATATATATATATATATATATATATATATATATAATTTATTTTTATTACCCCCACTCGTAAATAAATGGACTACTCTACTATTCTACTAACGTTACAGTACGATATAAGTATCTATATTTAAATTATGCAACGTCCAGGTTTTAATTAACAGTCGACAGTTGCATAGTGTCAGACTTGTGGTACCCGTGAAGAAAAAAGGGTGTATTATATATATATATATATATATATATATATATATATATATATATATATATATCGCGCGCGCACACACAAACATATATATATGTGTGTGTGTGTGTGTGTGTGTGTGTGTGTGTGCATAGGAATGTCTGCGGATATATATATTGACGACCGAAAATGTTTTCTTTTTAATTTTAGAAAGTTGGGCCGAAGAGGTTTCGTTACTACTGACATATATATATATATATATATATATATATATATATATATATATATATACAGAGAGAGAGATATTATATACCGACTAGAGACGATAGATAAGGGTCTGAGTTTGTGGGAGGAAAGATGTGTGCTATAAAGAAAATGACGTATCAGTTTGCAATAGTGGTTGTTGCGTGATAATTGATTATCATTTTGTACATTAGCCAAGAAATCGTGCGGACAAAGTATAAATCCCTTTAGTTAAAAAGCTGATATCCTCGAATGGGAATGAGAACTTTCCGACCTCAAAACTAAATGAAGATAGCATAGTTAGATAGGATAATACCCACTCGGTAACTGGCAAATGGAAAACTGCAATTGTAAATAGTCCTGGGAAGAAATCCAACGACTGGTATTCTGAAAAAAAAAAATATATATATATATATGTGTGTGTGTGTGTGTGTGTGTGTGTGTAATATTCTTGATTAAATAATGGTACAGTACTGTCTTTACTTGAGTACCTGCAAGCTTCCTCGTTTGTTTTCCCTTTATTCGGTGAAAATGCTGCTATTTTTCTCTACTCGGCGGTGTCATGTTCATCTTCCTAAGGTGAACTAATCACAGGTTTGAACTCGTGTACACGCAATCTGATTTCCCATAGGACACTCGAATTCTGGAATGAACGCGCGAGGTCCAATTTATGAGTTAGACGAATCAACACAGATTAAAGTTCTATCTAAAGCAGGAGAGCACTGAAGACGTTCGGAAGTTGAAACAGCTAAAGAAAAAGAAAAAGTCTGTGAGTATTTCAATTTTTTGTAGAACTCGCAAGGAGATTATTCAGTCATTAATTATAATTTTTCAGAAAATTAAAAATATTTTTACAGGGTACTACTGTTTATTATTATTATTATTATTATTATTATTATTGTTGTTGTTGTTGTTGTTGTTGTTGATATTATTATTATTGTTATTATAGGTGCGTGGTTGACCTAAGCCTTGTGAGTGAAAATGGGTAGACGGCTCTCTTTCACTGAGGACTTAAGCGTCCTGGCCTTGTTCAGACAGTTTTTACGCTAAATAACGTGCTCTCTCCCAGAAACTGCAACTAAGGTCCGCTCAGCATAGTTGCAATACAAACCACAGGTGGGTACTGTGGGTGTTAAACAAACAAGTGTGCCTGAGCAAGCGTCTGCAATAGGGATTAGTTAGCTAGCCGCCAAGATAGATGGGTATCCTCGAATACGAGTGGCCAGCCATTAAATTAAATTATCATTATTTGCTTTGACTTCTGTTTTATACACAGTTCCTTCCGGGTACCTAAAGTCAGAAATGGCTTCTTGACATTTTTGTAAAAGAAATCTAAGATCAAACACAAGTAAATACAAGAAAAAATGTACTCACAAGTACAGATCACATGTTTTCTTGTATTTCTTTAAGACATGTGCAACTAGGAATCTCTTCGGTGAGTCTATTGGAACCTTTTTTATTCAATCCGAGTACTCCAACTGCAACTGGAATTATTGATGTCCTCGTGTGCCACGTTTTTTAGATTTCCACTTCAAGATTCTTGTATTTTGATAATTTTTTAAAGATCTTCAAAGATGCATGACAATCTACAGAGACTTCGGTGTCAATAAGAAAGCATATTTTCTTTTGTAGTCTTTGATCACTATGGGCGATAAGCTTTGATTGTTCTGTCTCTGTGTATTGTAAAGTCCCATAAAATTGATACGGGTTCGATCTCTGTGATGCTCAGATCAGTTTCTTGCATTTTCTTTCTCGTAAATGTTGCATATTTTTTAGTGCAGATATTGACCCACTTTATCATGACGAGTGGATGCTAACACTTTGCAACATGATACAAAATGGTCAATTATTATTATTATTATTATTATTATTATTATTATTACAACTCTTACGAAACTAGAATAATTGCATATTCAGATAGATAGATAGATAGATAGATAGATAGATAGATAGATATGAAAGGCTTCTAGATAGATAGATAGATAGATAGATAGATAGATAGATAGATAGATAGATATGAAAGGCTTCTAGATAGATAGATAGATAGATAGATAGATAGATAGATAGATAGATAGATAGATAGATATGAGAAAATGTTACAAAAATAAGGATGTTCTTCTTCTATGCGTTGCTTCCCTTCAAGATATATGCGATCATGGTTCGCCATAACTTCCTATTTCTTGTAACTCTTAGTAGTTTCTATTCGTTTTTGAAGGCTTCTGACCCGCAACCCCGTTCAACCCTTTACTCACACAAGTCCATCAGATAAGTAGCTCGCTGCTTTCCCCTATCTCACTTGATATCAATATACCCCGTGATCATTATGTTTTCCAAGCCCTCTTTCATCATTATGTGTCCTATGAATTTCAATTGTTCTTTTCCGTATTCTCTGTATAAGTGTTCTTTCTGCTACCATTTTCTTTAAAACTTACGTGTTACTTACTGTTGTGGCCTGTATGGACCCGGAAGTAAGACAATGAAACAAGAAAGCAGGTTCAAGCAGTGTATTAGAATAACAGAACAATATATAAAATAATAAGTGTTAGTAATCACCCAAATAGAAGTGTAAGTCCGAACGGTATTGTTACGCTGCGTCTTGAGTGTCTCTAGACGACCTTACAGCTGTGTCCCCAGAAGCCACGCAGCTTAGTTTTATATTGACGGAGGAAGAGTCCATTCCTATAGAATAGGGTACCATAACACTTATTCACTCTGTCGTTGAAATTTTTCTGTATCCTTCTGTAGAACCACATTTCTGCTGCTTCCGATTCTCACTTCATTCGTGATGACATTTTCCAACATAAAATGCCATATAAGAGGAAAGGTAAGGAAATGAAAATGAATCCCAGAAAAGATTGACCGAAAGACATAATATGAAAACGAAAAAAATATTATTAGAAGAGCTGATAATGCAATTAGAGAAATAGTAAAATAACGCTACCATCAATTTAATCAGTTTAAATATCATAATTTAAATCAAAAGACCTGTGGAAATAAAAGCTAACCCATGACAAATATAAATCGCCATTTTGTAAATAAAAAACTGAGAAAGAGATTGAAGTTCTGCGGGTAGAACTCGCATTCACGGATGAAATATCAAAAGGAATAAAATGGAAAGGCAGGAAATCAAAATGAAATTGTATATAGAATATAAAAATGAAAACCATATACAAATTGAAAAAAAAAAGACCTGAGAACAGTGTATCCAAATAAAAGCATAAAGAATGAGGAGTGATTCTTGGACCTTGTATTGGTTGAACAATCGTATGAACAAATATAAGAAAAGAAATCAATTTCATAAGCAAAACCACACTTTTGAAATTCACAAGTTCTGTGTGAAAATAGAGAAATCAATGAAGCCTAAAGAAAAAAAAATAATAAAGACGTCATGGAGTGAGTTCTGAAATAAAATATGGAGCAATGAAAAGAATTATGAGAATATAGTAGAAATCTGTGGACGTATTTATACGTCATTAAAAATAGATTAACCACTTTCGACGTATATATATATGCATACAAAGCGAACTTATACGTCTTTACAAAACTTGCATCAACGTTATGTATGTGATTTCACGATACCGTGAAATGTCAGTCCCGAACGTTTGTATTATAAAGTAACAAGTGTTTTTTACCATTTTAAAACCAGCGTAGACATAAACTTGTGTACAATACATGTGTCGTGACGTATGTTTACTCTATTTTGTATTGAGAGTGTCAATTATCCAGTCAGTACTACAGCGTGTTCGATCGAAATAAATAAAGGCGACGCCAATGAGTAATATTCGTCAGCTTCTTTACAGCCATTAATTTCGACTAAATTCTGAATTCTTGTTTTTTTTTTCAAAATGGGTCAGCAGAGCCAGGCAACAACACTACAAGGCAGTAGTGAAAGTATTAAGAACATCGAACAGAACTAGAGAGACAGATAAAAAGCAGTTGTATAACAGAGGAGTTAAAGAATTTGAAGCGCTCAAAAACTTTTTTAATCCCTAAAATTAAATAAATACAATTAGTTTAAATGCTTTTCCATCAATTTATACATCATAAGCACATTTTTTTCCTAAGACTGTCAATAAATCTGAGCAAAACGCAGAAGAACCAACCTAAGGCATTATTTAGACCCAAACATTGATGATACTGACAACTTTTAAAAATTGCCAACCAACTACATCTTTATTCGTAAATTAAAAAAAAAAACACTAGCATCGATTTTCAGTGAATATATCAGTTCGTTAAAATTTATAACTTTCGCCTTGAAGCGTAAAAATTATGCAGCAAAATATTTGACGGCTGCAAACATCAGTTCTTGTCAACAAAATTGACGACAAAAAACAAAAATACAGTGATATTTAATCAACTCCTTGACTAACTGAATCATAAATTCACTAGAATTAACGAAATATTCCCCACTCTAAAAGTTACCTCGAATCAGTCACTATGAGAAAATGGAATTCTGAAAGAATTTTCGATGAAGTCATTGGTAAAATTATATGTAATAATGGTGATAGCTTAGATATGGCACAAGGCTGAAAGTATGAGGCACTCAGTGAGAATCGAAATGATTTTCTAAGTATAGCTTATATATGGAACAAAGCCGAAAATGTGGTGCACCCAGTGTGGATCGAGCTCGCTATTCCTGAACTTTGTATTCTGACTCTCAGTCATAACTGATTGAGCAAGACAAGCTTGTTAGCCGTTACACCACGTCGAAGTGTACAAATTAGATATGATAATAAATTTAACGATTATCAACATGAAAAATAGAAGATCTAATTAAGGCCAAGTGTTTTACACTCAATTTCATGGAACAGAGATTCGAGATTTGCCCTAAGAATGGAAAACGGGGTAATAAATTTAAATCCCAATTAAATTAATAAAAAGTTCCGTAAAACATTTCTGAGCAAATTGTTGCGTACGACATGCATTAAAAAAAAACGTAGAGAAAAGCAATCGAATAATTATGAATACAATAAGCCAGATGTACATGCAGATCTGAACAGAAAATACCACCAGTCACGATGAACGGATTCACCCTCGAGGAGGCACCGTCCCTTGAAAGAATATTGAACCTGAAACTCACACCCAACCTGAAGTGGAACTCTTATATACAGTCCATCGCTAAAGAGGCAAGTAAAATGATCTACTCCCTGTACGAATCCTGTGAGTACGTGACTCCTCATGGTATTCTCTGCCAGATCCGGCCGAAAATGGAGTACTGTTGCCATATCTGTGCGCCAGCTGCTGATTTCTCGCTTTCCAGTCTTAGAGTTCAAAGGTGCCTCCGAATTTTTGTTGGAGAAGAATTATTTTCCACCCACTAACCTCTTTCTCACAGGTGGGAAGCGACGAGCCTCTCACTAATTTATTCCTACTTTTCTTGGTTCCGCCAGGTTTAACCTTCAAGTCCGCGATGTCACTTACAATCACCCACATTCCCTTTGCATTCGAACGGTGAGAAGTAAGTTCCACTCAAACAACTCCTTCCCGTGAATCACCGCAAATGTGAAACAGACTCTCAAGAGAATATTGTCTCAATTATTACAATATTAACCCGTTTAACCGTTATCTTCCCCTCCTGTCTACATAAATTACTCCTTAATGTAACCCTCTAATCCGAGCGGTCTCCGGGCGTTGCACAGGGTGAACCTTACTGTAAAAGAACAAGAGAATGCTGTATTATTAAAGAGATTTGCAAGTGACAGGAGACAAGTGCAGTTCATTCCCCTTTTTCATCATTGACCAATTCATTTTTCACTCCTAGTACATTTTGCATTAAGTTCTCCCAATAAACACTTTGATGAGCGGAAGTGAAACCGAGTGTTTTCTGTTTTGAATTATTATTATAATGAGAATATAATTCAAAACAGAAAAGACTCGGTTTCACTTCCGCTCATCAAAGTGTTTAATTGGGAGAACTTAATGCAAAATGTACTAGGAGTGAGAAATGAATTAATCATTTTTTCCGTTAGTCACTAACGATTACTGTAATATAAAAAAAGGTTACTTTTAAAGCAATATATATATATATACATAGAGAGAGAGAGAGAGAGAGAGAGAGAGAGAGAGAGAGAGAGAGATTTCCCTCCTGTCACGCCCATGGAAAAAGAGACAATAGCAAGCCAGCATCGGCTCGGTTCATTCTCTTTACTACAAGTTATTATAATTCTCTTTCACTACAAGTTATTAAACCAGTTATCAAAACTCTTTCAGCGTGTTTGCTCTTTAATAGTGCCTTATTATTTGATTTTTTTGGTATAATTATGTCGTCGAGTAGTGAAATATATATATATATATATATATATATATATATATATATGTGTGTGTGTGTGTGTGTGTGTGTGTGTGTGTGTGTGTGTGTGGTGTGTGTGTGTGTGTGTATATATATATATATTATTTAATATGATTAATTTAACATTTTTACGACTCAGAAACTTTCATGTTTCGGAATCATATTTTCGCTATGGCTTCATTTCAAGCGATGATCTTAGGGGTGACCAACGGAAAAAAATTTCCAAAAGTATGAGTTTTTTGACTTACAAGTTATAAATAGCGTTTGGTTAGGTTTTCAAATTTAACCGCATTTCAATTTCTTGGAATGCGGTTAGGTTACGTAAAGTCAATAGTTCTATATGGTCTGTGGTTTCTGCTGAGTCGAACGACCCGATTGTTATGTCAATCTGATGATAACTTTGATAATTTAGAAAACAAAAAAAAAGAAATATAAATATATAAGCATATCGATACAAATACTTTGCCGTCATTTTTGACGGCACGGGACCACTCAGAATAATAATAATAATCCCTATTCTCATCCTTTTATGTTTATTTTCTGGCATGATTACCTAGAATTGCCCGAGCTATGACGCAGGTGAAAACTATTTTGAGCGGACTTCTTCCCTATCCACTTACTTTTTAGTTCAACATGCAGTTAAAATTATCAATCCGGATAAACATTCTTGTGCGCTCTATTTTCTCTTTTTCTTTTTTTAATTTTGTGTGGTGGGGGGGGTGATATTGATGGAACATTTAATATTCTATGGATACACTCCTGTCTTATCGTTTCTCTTCTTTAACAAGCTGGAGAGCATCTTTTGTCTTTATTTCGTGGGGATCGCTTCAGTATGAATATGTAACTATTTGAACTGGTGCTTTTTCTTTTCGATTCGGCGACAACATTTCTTCTGGGGTGTCATATAACGTTAAAATAATTTCATAACTGACGCGCAGAGATATTAATATTTGTCTGTGAATTAAAATGTGTCAGTTTTCTCGAAACTATTTATGCGTATTGTCTTTCTTAACTATTTTTTTAATTCATGTAATTCGTTCAAAGACAGAGCTCTCTCACCTTGGATGGCAGCCGATCTAGGAGGAAGACAACTTTGAATTGAAAGCAGTACAGAAGGTAAATGGAAACCATTTGCTTGAAACTATTTGCCATTCTTTTCCAGAAATTCGCAGATAATAATGAAAAGAGATCCATATAGAACTATCGTTGTATATTTTCTAAAAGTCATTAAAAATTGATCTTCATAACATCTACTGAGTACAAATTTGAGAACATCTACTGAGATACGTGTGTTCTTATTTTGTACTAATGCCCTAGGAAAAAACAACAATCCATCTCTTTTTCCCTGCCTTTAATAACAGAGCAATTTCGGTTCTCTAGCCTTTGTGAAAAAGCAGATGGATGAAAAGGAGGTGAATGGAAAAAACAATGAGGAGGTGTTCTAGGCGGAGGAAAGAATAATGCGGAAGAAGAAGAAGAAGAAGAAGAAGAAGAAGAAGAAGAAGAAGAAGAAGAAGAAGAAGAAAACTTGCATAAAGTATGTGGGAATGCTAAAAAGTTCTCTACTCGAGCTACTTCCCAAAATCTGTATTATGTTTTTCAATGAAATACTGATTTCAGGAAATGAGTTAAGCTGATAACTTTTCAGCACCCAGTTGTAACTGAAAACTATTCTAATTTCTTAAAAAAGAAACACCATCACATATGTAGAATAGACTTGGAACAACATAAATGTTCTTCTATAAAATAAATAAGAATACCACGGAATGAATATGTGAACAATGACAATGTTTTAGAGAAAACGGAAACAAAATGGACACATATACCTAACATCAGAAAAAGAAGCTTAAAATTTCTTGAGCACATAATGAAGAAAGAAGGTTTGAAAATTTGACACTCACAAAAATATTTAGAGCGGAGGAGAGGAAAACGACCAAACGAGCTTGATCAAATGGATGGCAGAACAGGGTTTAGGAGAGATAGAAAAAATGACTAAGAGTTACAAAGGACAGGTGGTTGTAGAAACCCATGATCACCGACGTCCTGAAGAGACATGGTACAAAGAAGAAGAAGAAGAAGAAGAAGAAGAAGAAGAAGAAATTGGTTGTCAGAAAAGAAATTGGTAGAGATAGCAAAAAGATAACATTTACTAAAAGTTACAAATGACAGCAAAATTGGAAAAGTCATGATTGCCCTTCAGTAAACGGCAAAGAGAATAAGTCGTATTCATTTATCAAAGACGTAAGTACAGTTACAAGTTTGACATTTGCAAATTAAAACAAACTACATATAACACTTTTAAGAAGTCAAAGATCGATTTGACACTGTATTGATAATTATCAAAAGAACTACTTTTCTAAAGTAATGAAAGAAATCAATATCATGCAATTCTGGCAAATGCCCTCGGTAAAAAGAATTCAAATGAACAGTCATCTAATTTGTTTCTTTTTTTTTTCTTTTTACGAAAGGACCAGTAAATTTAACTACTGCTTAATTTACTAATCGGAGGACTAACAAAAAATGTTAAATTAGTTGAATAGGGAAAGCTTGAATGAAACTTTCAAAATGACAATAAGAAAATAAAAATAGTACTCAATTGAAACGTTTTATACAAAGATAGAAAAGAATGCAAGACAAGGATGTGTTTTCTCACCGAACCTATCCACTTATATAGCGAGACAATTGAAAGCCCTAGGAGTCATACCAGGGTTCTTCAATGGCGGCCACAAGCTGAACAATAAAAAATACACAGATGATAATGTGTTGATAGACAGGGAAAGAAATCTTTTACAGAAGACAGCTGAGAAAAGCTCAAAGAAAGGACTACATATAAACTATAAGAAAACTGAATGCATGGTCATCAGTAAAAAGAAAAACCCAAAATGCTAATTATGTAATGTTTGTTTTTCAATATGTCAGTAAATGTTAGACAATCTTCTCAAAGATGGAGATACTTGAAGCAACCGAAATGGAGTACAAAAGTAGGATGCTGAGGATACCATGAACCAAACATGCGAACAACGACGAGATTTTGGAGAGGATGGAAACAAAGAGGGAACAAATACTTAACATCAAGAAAAGACAGCTAAAGTTCCTGGGATATGTGATGAGTAAGGAGGGCTTGGAAAATCAGACACTCAGATCAGATAGGGAAAAAGAGATAAAGGCGTAAGCAACGCGTAACATGGCTGGTTGGCTCGAGCAAATGAATTGTATAGTGGGGTTTTGGTGGGGTGAAAAGAAAACATGTTAAGAGCGACTAAAGATAGAGAAATGTGGAAGGCTATGAACACGGCACATATCAATATCACTGACTACAAACGTTAATAACAATTACGTCCCCTAACTCGTTGTTCATCTTTGTCCTAAGTAACCTCCCTAAAAACATCCCATAATTACTCAGTAGTCATAAAGATGGTTTACTTATAACACATATTTGCAATTCCTCCATCTTATCTCGATTATTTTTACGGTTTATCAACCCTTTGTGGGCTACGAATAACAGTAAAAAAAATTGGATTGCAAGAATATATTTTTGTGAGTGAACATTGTATTAACAACTTTTGAGGATAACAATGATTTTTCCGACACAAGCTCTATTGTTTAACCCGTAGCTGGGGGAGATGGATATACCTTCCCAATGGCATTTTCACGTAATTAAATGTAATGAACTCGACTGAAATTAGAGTTTGGCCTTCCGATTTCTCATTCAACATAGGATAATATTTATTACCATATCCGAATAAAGAGTGAAAACACTGGAAGCTGCCCAGGAATGTATTTGAGTAGGTGTTAACATTAAAGAAAATCATGAAAATTAAATAAAACTACGTACAGCAATAGATTGGAATTACTTTTAATAAAGAGTGATAAAATGAAAATGAAAATATCAATATGCTAGCAATATAAAGCGTCGCGTAATGACGGTGTAATATCGGCTTTAATGTAGAAGTACGAAACAGGGAACTTGACAAAATCGTTTAATAACAAACTGAAACACAGAAACGTAGAAAGGTCAATAACAAGAGCAATTTCTTGGAATATCTAGCGATTGAAAGTGGTCAACATGGATCAAGGAAGAGCTATCACTGAAGTGGTCAACATGGATCAAGGAAGAGCTATCACTGAAGTGGTCAACATGGGTCAAGGAAGAGCTATCACTGAAGTGGTCAACATGGGTCAAGGAAGAGCTATCACTGAAGTGGTCAACATGGATCAAGGAAGAGCTATCATGGATCAAGGAAGAGCTATCACTGAAGTGGTCAACATGGATCAAGGAAGATCTATCACTGAAGTGGTCAACATGGATCAAGGAAGATCTATCACTGAAGTGGTCAACATGGATCAAGGAAGAGCTATCACTGAAGTGGTCAACATGGATCAAAGAAGATCTATCACTGAAGTGGTCAACATGGATCAAGGAAGAGCTATCACTGAAGTGGTCAACATGGATCAAGGAAGATCTATCACTGAAGTGGTCAACATGGATCAAGGAAGAGCTATCACTGAAGTGGTCAACATGGACCAAGGAAGATCTATCACTGAAGTGGTCAACATGGATCAAGGAAGATCTATCACTGAAGTGGTCAACATGGATCAAGGAAGAGCTATCACTGAAGTGGTCAACATGGATCAAGGAAGAGCTATCACTGAAGTGGTCAACATGGATCAAGGAAGATCTATCACTGAAGTGGTCAACATGGATCAAGGAAGAGCTATCACTGAAGTGGTCAACATGGATCAAGGAAGAGCTATCACTGAAGTGGCTAGATTAGAAAAACAATAAGAATCGGCGGGGCATATAGCGAAAAGAGATGAATACTTCTTCTTCTTCTTCTTCTTCTTCTTCTTCTTCTTCTTCTTCTTTTTCTTCCATTTGCTGTATCCCTTCAGGACATAGACGATCATGGGCTTTCACATCTTCCTTTCCTTTGTAGCTCTTAACACAATATTTTGTTACTCTTCCAAACCCTGCTCTGCCATCCATTTGGATAAGTCCGTCAAACATGCCACATATTGCTTTCACCTGTCTCACTTTCTCTCTAACTGTCCTTTGAGTATCAGATTCTCCAAGCCCACCTTTCTAATTATATGTCCCAGAAACGTAAGCTGTCGTTATATATGATTCCTCTTCGTTTCCATCCTCTCCAAAACCTCGAGGTTGCTTGTGTATAGTATAGTAAACGCAGTAAGAAAAAATCCGACAGAATATGGAGATAGTCGGATATTCTACGATGAAAGTAGTGTACATTTTTATTTGAATATGACAATGAACTTTGAACATGTGAAAAACTTTCTTTTCAAATTTAACAGTAAGGAAGATTTTTTTCTTTAAATGTACGTGTAATATGTTACTAAAATCTTTCTATTCGAAATAACTTTGTTTTGTGACATCGAACGATGAATAGGCGGAGCAATGTCGTAAGGTTTCGAAATGTGTGTCTGGTATAATGATATTTAGGAGTGGTCTTTTCTGCATTTCTCATGGGTGGAGGAAAATCTATTTGATTCCACAAGGAAGTCTTTACTTATTACGCTAATATAATGACGACCGGTCTTCCCACTGACGATAATAATGCATGAATTTTACTTCATTAAACCATTAGCACAGGTGTCCGGCCTCTTTAGGATCAATATCTGAAGTTGAACGAAAATGTGGATTTTCAGATTGTTTGTTTTCTTTCTTTCATTTTTTTTCCATAAAGAGAATGACATTTATTTCACATCGCGTTTGCATTTTGATACTATTATACAAATATTATTCATTCCTGATTATTGGTGTTTAATCATTTCTGTTTCTACTTTTTTGTATTTGAAAAAATAATAATTCCAACATCATGATTTGAATCATACAAAACCTTCCAATGCAAAAAAGAGACGTACATACATACATACATATGTTATTACTCAAACGTTATTTTTAGTGGTTACGCATAATTGAGTAGACGTTCCGTCTATTTACTAAACTGTATATTTATTTATTTTTGTCTACTAATATTCGAAAATTTATATTAAAGAAAATATGCACTTTTTGGGGTAGTTTTCTTTATTAAAATTTTTCGAATGTTCAGGCTGGTATATAAAGCTCCCTCAAAAAATATTTGAACAGCGAAACCAATTTCTTTGCTTTTGATGTTCACTGGGACATTGGATTTTAAAGTCAAAAAATGAATATGAGACAAAAGTTCAGAATTTCTGCTTTTATTTCCTGCTATTTACATTTATATGTGTTTAACAACTCAGGACATACCACCTTTTGTTTGAACCCAGCCACTTATAAAGTGAGCAAAACTTTCGAGATATGTGATTGACAGATGTTTCTTGTTGCTCAGGTGTTGCCTTTAAATTGCTTATTTAAACATCAAATAGATTTGAACGACTACTCTTGTTTCTAACCTAGGCCTTTAAAGGTATAGACTGCATTTCTTGTTAAAAGAATAAAAGATAAAAGCAAAAGATAGAGTTGTCTATGGAAAAAAGTAAGCTAATTTGAAGCTGAGAGAAGAAAAATCAGTGAGAGTTATTAAAAAAAGACAGTGGGAATAGCCAACACAACAATTTGGAATGTCTTGAAAAAGAAAAAAAACTACCGGTGTACTGAACTACCGGTGAAAAAATACCAGTGAACAACAGACACAGAACAGATCGGCCAAGGAAAGTAACAGCAGTTGATGATAGAAGATTTTGAGGGCTGAGAGGAAAAACCCCAAAACAGCAGCCAATGACATCACCAGCAACCAGTGTAATGGTGAAGGTTTCCCAATCCACCCTTTCGACGAAGACTTCAAAAGCAGAGATAAAAAGGCCATACCAAAAGATGCAAAACCACCACCAGCAGTAAGAAGCAGAAGGTCAGATTTGAATTTCAGGGAAGTAGCGAGATTAGCGATGAAATTACTAGTAGAAAGTTTAATAAAGTGATGAGACCGAGATTAATCTCCATCAAAGTGATGTAAAAGACAAAGTTTACGATCCTAAGCACACAATCTCATCTGGGAAACATGATGGAGGCACTCACTTGACTTGAGCTTGCATGACTGCTTCTGGACCAGGCTCATTCATATTTATAGATGGTGCAACTCATGATAGTATTAACAAAATGAATTTAAAAGTCCACAGAAACATTTTCTCTGTTAATTTACAGAGAAATGCATACAAACTAATCGGGAGGAATTTTTGGACAACGTCACAAAACATAAAGTCAACACAACAAAAACCTTCATCAGTTGAAAAACAAAGAACAATTTTAAACTGATCGAGTCAATCACCAGACTTTAACCCAATAGAACATATGAGACTGAAGTAAGAAACCACCATAATATATAAGAACTACAAGAAGATGCGTTAGAGTTCTGGAAAATCCTCACAAATGTAGAATGCAACGGTTTGCTAATGTCACAGCCTTATATAAGAAAATATGCCTCCTCCGGCAGGATTCGAATCTGTATCTCCTAGACTGTAAAAATTCTACATGCTCGAGCATGCCTCCATCATGTTTCTCAGATGAGATTGTGTGCTTAGGATCCTAAACTGATCTTTTATTTCTCCAAACTTTGGCTAAAACACTTCAAATCTAATGAATGTTTCTCAGAGAGGACGCAAGAATGAGTCCTGCCGGAGGACACATATTTTTCGAACAAGATAAATCGGATTACAAGATTTATCGGTTATTCAAGCCAGAAGGTTTAAATAAATATACTGTTTAACAATAAAAATAAACAGAGCATCTTCTCAAATATGAGTATCGATTAAAAAATAATATTTAAACAAATAAATTAAAAATATGTCGTATTTAATCCATTTCGTAATGGATTCGTTAAAATTTCGTTGTATAAATATATCGCTCATTTAGTAATGAATTAGAGCACTCTAACTACTGGTGTATGATACATCATACACTAAAAGTCTACCTTCTACCCACAGCTCAGAGGTAGAATCGCCGACTGACGCCAATTCGGTCAGGTTTCAATCCTAGATAAAAGCAATCGTAAAAAACCGTACTGATAAGCTGTGATACAGCGAAACAGATCTGTCTGCGGATTACTATATATATGTATATATATATACATATATATATATACATATATATATATATATATATATACAACAAAATTTTACAAATCCAAACACACACACACACACACACACACACACACACATACATATATATATATATATATATATATATATATATATATATATATATATATATATATGATAAATGTATGTTTCAAGCTATGCTATATTTATGGGTTAAAGTGTTCAATATCACGGATAGAATCTAAGCAAATATAAAACTGAACATTCAAGTCATCACCTACCGGCGACAGTCGAGCCTGACAATTGCTTTTAAACATATAAAAGACTGTCACCTCTGGGTGCTGAAATCAACAACTTGCCGACTGATGTCAATTCAGTCGGATTTGATCCTGGCTAGAAGCAATCGGATGTCTAACCGTACTGATGTGCTGTGGTACAGAGAAACAAGACTGTCTTCGAATAACTATACATATATATAGTGAAATGTCAATTTCTGAACTGGTATAAACACTTTTTACAACAATTTATTTTTCCTAGAAGATTCTTTGATGTTTTCTTAAGTGGCATTTGTCTTGCATGTCAACCCGTAGTTCATCTGAATTTACCGCTAAAAGCATGCTTATTTAGATGTGTCCTATTGAAATTGCGAGTTCACTTGACAATTTACTAAACTTAACACAGTCATTACAAGTCAAACCTTTCTGACAAATTGTAATTGTACATAGTGTTGTGACATGATAAAACCAACCTTAGCAGAATTTAACCTATCAGAAAGTTCACAATTAAATATTCCCTCAATTCCTACAATTTCTCTTTTTCTTGCAGAACGCTTCGTCGCAGAATGACAAATTCGTCTCCGCTCATAATTGGCAATGATGTTCTACAAATCGCTTTTCTCGCTAGCAGGTGGTCTCGAAAGGGAATATTTTAAACAATCTTTATAAATCTTATTGGATCTACATTACAAGCGCTTGCTTCTCACAAGTTCCCCGTACAGAGCTTTCTTATACAGGATGTCACCGAAAATGTGCACCAAACTTAACAGCTGGTAGCTCACTTCATTTCAATTTATTTTTAAATTTAAACAATTTGTGATAATATTGGCAGCCAGGCCAAGATATTAAAGTTCTACTGAAATTTGGTAAATGGACGTGTTTAAAATATCACGAGGAAAATGTTCAGAAGACCACAGATATCGCCGAGTCCCACAAAGTAAGAAAAAAGTACTAGAGTCGTAATACCAGTGTACAAGAAAATATTGTCATATACTACGACTGGAAAACAACAAGAAACACGTATATAGAGAAATATAATCTTATGCTTTTATTTTTTTTTGTCGATGACGCTGGTCTAAAACAGAAGAGCAGCCGGAGGGAGATCGCACACACGAAGAAGCTGTACGAAGTCGTTAACCAGTCTCTATCTTAGCGGACAAAGACCCCAGACTTTATATAGCCCCCAAATTCCTATGTATTTTTGCTTTTCGGGTTGTCGCTCTGTTGATGTCATCTACGGCTGAATATATCTGTCAACCAACCTTGTCCCCGGCTAGCTTTTATCTATGGCCGGATGTATTTGTCAGCTATATCCTTGCCAGTCATCGCCTTTCGAGCTGGTTGTCGCTTGTGTTGTTTTTTTTTTGTTTTTGTTTGTTTTTGTTCTTTTGTTTTTTTGTTTCTTAGCACCCTGCTCACATCATACACGGCCGGGTGTACCGGTAAATTACCTCGGCCATTCAAAGTAATATATTACAATATGTGTGGAAAGTTATGCAACTCCACGCCATTACGTGTTCACTATCAGAGTTTTACATCTTTCTGGTGTATCTTGAATTGTTTCTTCCTTTCATTAATCTTTTTACATACTTTATTGCACTAGAGTGGAAAATTATTTTGCATTTATCACTAAAAATTACTTTTTCTACTTTTCAGGATTGAACGTTCATGTTCTTTTGTCCATTCAGGTTAGAGATGTTTTGCTCCTATCCGCCCGTGCAAGTTTTTTTTATAATACCCAGCGTCTGTATCAACGGAAAAATATTGTTATGACTACACTCACTTCTCACTTTTCTAGATGTTAATTTCGGATTGACTACAGAGAATTTAACAGTCTTTCTTAAATATCTTTTGTTTAACTTTTAGCCATGATTCTTATATAAAAAGTGACTTATTTAATTCTAAGAAGATGGAAAAATCTTTACTTAGAAATTTCTAGGCTATCATGATTTTATCATCTCATTTTCATTGACCCAATAGATTTTGTATGATCCTTTTTTCAGCACTGTAACTTCTGTTGCACGGCACCTATGAAAACAATTTATTTTCAAATTCTCAAGGTCCTAGGACACTACTGAAAAAAGTATAGTGCTAAACAATCTTATCATCTTAATAAAATACAGGTGTATAATTATCTTATGTAGTTGGCTCAAAACATCTGCACGACAGTGTATAATACTTGAGGCTCTAATCAATGCTGTATTGGTTAAACATCTTACATCGCACGACCACATTTTAGACAAACAATATGGCTTCCGTTTCGCCAGATCTACCGGCGATGTGTTAACGGCCATCACTGAATTTAAAGCTTTAGTAAAATATCTTGATATCTCGAAGACGCTTGTCATGCTTTTTTTCGGATAAAACAATCATTTATTCCAGTATTAGTAGCATGCCTTACAGACCTAACAAAGTACACCTGGCAAATCCTCTCGAAAAGAACTTCCAATCAACGGTTAACTGGAGCAAGAAATAGCTTGAAAATTTTAACACCACCAAAACAAATCTGCTTTCATTTAATCCTCAGAAAGAAAAAATTCTGTCTGCCACCAACATGGCTGATGTTAAAATTCAGGAGAGCAAAACGTTGCACCTTCTTAGACACACAAGTAGAGGCACTATCTAGAATCAATGGCTTCGTCTACTGCAAGGCAAGTTGACTCAGTATCGTGCTAGAAAACCTTTCTCGTCAGAGTTTATCTTGTATATTTATAAATCTATTCTTTATTCGTATATTGAATACTCTTGAAATTCTTGACAAAATTCGAAGAAGGATCTTTAATATTATCGATCCTGACCAGGAATTCTGATTAGATTCACTTTTTCAGCGACGTTACAGGGATTCACTCTTTTTTTTTCTACAGATATTTCCATGACATCAGTTCTGAAGAGCTTTTTTGGATTGGTGTCTTGACTACACGCGCTACATGATTGACTATTTCTATTTACTATTTCTCGCATTTTTACTGTTGAACTAGTGAGATGTAATTGCCACTTCGACTCTAACAGTTTATTTTCTTGCCAATTTTTCTCTGTGAAAATTCATTCCCATTTAATACTTCCCTGATAATTACAATCTTCAAAAATAGAAATGCAACGGCAATCGCCATCTTCTGCCCCTTTTTTACTTTTGCTAATACTCGCTATCATCAAACTTTTCATTCTGTTTCAGTTTCACTCCCTGTAGCCCCTTGCGTTCTACTGAAATTCTCGCCTTGCTAGGGGTAAAATAAACAAAATTTAATTTTTTTTATTTCTTCTGCAGCTTTTGTCGTCTCCCCATCACTTCCTTCCCGGCATCAGCAAAATATATTAAAGAAAAAGATAACAAAATGGACACTTCTACTCAGAATTAGGAAGTGATAGCTGAAATCTTTTGGATATTTAACGAGGAAAGACAGCTTGAAAAACTTAACCCTCACAGAATATATTGAGGGCAAGAGAGATAGTTGAAGCCAGCCAGCCAGCCATCTATCTGACGAGCTTGTGAATAGCGGAATGGGAGGCGGTAAGGTGGTAAACCTAGTAAATGAAGACAAACTGCTAACTGTATATAAGGGATAGGAAGTTGAAGAGGGCCATGATCGTTCATATCCTGGAGAAAAGAAGCACAAAAAAGAAGAACCCTGGCCAGTAGTAATAATTAAGTCACCATACTGAAGTGGAATAACAAATCAATGAAAATAGGCTCTGTTTTAAGTGGGGTCTAGCATTTGAGGTTACTGTGTCAGATAACAAGATGGAGGGAAATGGGAAAACAACTCGCCCAGTATTTTGTTTCGTGAAGCACCTCTGACATTTGCAACCAAATCTTCACTTCAGAAATTAATCAACTTGATCCCCATTTTCCCCGACCCTTCTATAAGCATCCTGATCCTATTTTTCAACATAATCTTCTTCCTATCTCCCTTACACATTTCTCCTTCAGCAAGAGGAATTACTAAAATATTCTTTTAGATACAGCTTTAGTTTCGATATTATACTTTTGTTACTGGCCTGGTGTTGAATTAATTTGTTTCCAAGAAAAACGATTAACATTCGTCAGTTAACTTCGCCAGTTTTTCACATTTCTTCTGTCCACTCTGTCTGTGAATATCACTCTAACCAATAGTCTATTCCAGTTTGCTCATGTCTGTACATTTCCTTTTTCATATTTTAATATCCTGCTATATCACTTACGGTCCGTTTTATCTGTTTATATACATATCTTCGTTCGTGTCTATCTCAATTTATTTTGTTCGTGTCTATTGATTTGTATCAACGCTGATGTAAAATAAAATATCTACACTTGTCAGTATGGGCGTTAGTAGGTTGAAGAATAGTATTCGGAAAAGGCAGACATTGAGTTATTGAAAAACTTGTACAATGTGTTTTGCCTATTGGCAGACATCCTCAGATCAGAATGAGAGACAAACTCTGTGTAAGGAAAATGTTTCGGAATCTTTAAGGAAGGAGCATTGAATAACTTTATCAGATGCTACGATCAAAATTTTCTTCCGCATTGAGGCCGTTAATATATGATGAATTTGTAATTAGCACACTTTGAGTAGAGCTTTGTGTCTACTTCTATCAGTTCGTATATTGAATTGTGTTACAACTGTTTTTGCGATGATCAGTGATATGTATATGAGCCTGGTCTTAAGTTGACAATATATAATAAAGCTAGACATAAAGACTACAAAATCCACAAATCAGAACTACAAAAACTGCAGATAAAAATTCCAACAACCCTGATCAAGATAAAGTACGTAACTCTAACCAATATGTTCATAACTTAAGTCATCAACAATATCTCCAAAACAATAAAAATATAGTCAACATCAAACGAAATAGAAAAAAAAATAAAACAAGAAATGAATATTTAAAAAAATCTAAAAAAAAGCCAAATTCATACATTGGCGAAACATCTAGAAATATTTATAAAAGATATGAGCAGGGCAGAGTTCTATAACATAATTATACTTTAAACTCACTATTAGTTCACCAAAACATAAATAACTACAAGATCGACCTGGTAAATGCCATTCGAAGAAAAAATAATTCACTAAGAAGAGAATCCATTGTAAGTGCATCGATCTCACAATTCTCTACAATCAACTTCAGACAATATCACCACTCGTCACAAAAGCATTAGTAGCTCAAGGCAGTATACTAACTAATAGAGAAAAACGGAACTCTATTGGGAGTGGACTAATTTCAAATACAGTAAACGTTAACAACTTCAATAAGAGAAACACACTTTCTGGTTGTAATTATAATTTCCCTTATATCTTTCACAATGATTTCTACGCATGTATTACGGTCGAAAACAGCTATTATGGTTGCAACTACATGATGGTTGATGCTGTGGCCTGGTTAAGGACCAGAAATAAAGACACAAAGACGGAATAGAATTAAATATATTAACAAGGAACAGTAGGACAAACATGAGAAGATCAACAGTGTGACTGTATTAGTCAGGCTGTCAGAGCTATCTGCTGGAATAGACCTATCTCTTCTCAAAGCAGAAACCGCTTCTTTTTTATAGTTTAGAAGAGTTCATTTGTTTATGGGTAAATTACCATAAGAGATGATGACTTTGAAAGTTCTGGGTATGTGTATAAACTACATCCGTCAGCAACTAATTACTGTTGCTCCCAGGTCTACAATGACCCGAGATGGTAGCACTTGTTAGAGTCACAGCTATAGGCAAATAGTGAAACCATAAGCAAAACACTATGAACGTATAAAGTAATATATATTAAAAATAGAAGCAATATATTTTTATGTAAAAAAAATTGCAAGAATACATATTTATAGTCACATTTTCAACAATACATTTTTAAAGCAACATGACCAGTAATGCATTTTATATACAGTTAAAGGTATAAAATTGCGTTCAAAATATATTGAAGCCATAAAATTGTTCCAACTATTTACGAAACGTCGTGAATATGGCAGCAAAGATGAGAATAACAGTCCGAACAATGTAAATAGTATAAACTAGCAGTATAGCCCGGCGTTGCTCGGGAGTAATGAAAGCTTTAAAACTAATCCATGGTCCTGGAGTTCAGACTCTTTGGACGTTGGCCCGAAAAGCTAAAAAGCAACAGTTGTTTCCAGTTAAAGCGAAACCGTAGATTGAAAGAAAAATGAATGGATGTAAGTCAAATTTTGATTTCCTGGTATCGATATCAAATAAGTTTTTTCGTCGTAAACTGAATTTTGATAGATAAATAAGTCCTCTGAGTAAATGGTATCATGGCTGAGACTAAGAACTACAATTATATCTACTTAGAGCCAAACGCGAAGCAAAAACTAAAATAAAAGGGCTGAAAAAAATACAGACATACATGCAGATAAACAGACATACACACAAACATCTTGCCTTTTATATATATATATATATATATATATATATATATATATATATATTATCGATTTTCTGCACTATTGTAAGAACTGCAACCTTGAAACTCCTGAATATCGTTTCTTATGTCTTTGTCTATGAGTGTATCAAATTTGATTAAAATCGGACCACTCCTTCTATAACCCGATTTTTTCAATTATCGATTTTTGATATTTATCAGGGGTACCGCGACACAATTTCTAGCTAAGAACACTAGCAGACGCTTATAGTACAACTGTGTAAATTTTCAAGAAAATCGGTTCAGCCGTTTCGGAGTCTATAGGTAACAGACACACACACACACATATAGACACACACACACAGAGACAAAGTTCCATTTATAAATATGTTTAGATAATCTTCTATATAGATTTTAGATTTCGGGCGAGAAAATAAATAAATTCACCCAACAAAAAAAAAAAATGCTTCAACGAACAGTTGTGAATCCAGTTCCATCGATTCACCATTATTTTTTCATTATATTTTATATTTAATAATTTGGAATTACTTTAAATTCTTCAAATTTTTAGATTATGAATACATGAATGATGTGATTTTTTACGATTAAGCGTCATAAATTGACATAATTCGCTTGCTGTATCGACATGATATTTTTTTACTTTTTAGGGATTTGTCGTGAATTCGAAAGCATCCAGCTAGAAATGCTTTCGATGGTTTATATATCACAGATTTTTGGTTCTTTATCAATCTTTCATTATATATATATATATATACAAATCATAAATATACTTTATCATGAAACGTTATTTTTTTAATGAATACCCGTATTTGAGCAGACATTCCGTTTATTTGTTAAGCGGTATAGTTATTTCTTTCTAAATATTCGAGAAATCTTATTTACACTCTCTTCAACTTATACAGCGAAACTATTCTGAGAACCCTAGAAGTTATACCAGGATTCGTCATCGGAGGCCACAATTTATATAAAGTACACAGATGATACAGTGCTGATAGCAGACACAGAAAGAAAGCTATAAGACCTCCTACAGAAGGTAGCTGAAGAGAGTAGCAAGAAAGGACTACAAATAAACTGCATAAAAAAAACGAATGCATGGTCATCAGCAAAAAGGGCAGCCCAAAATGCCAATTACAGGTGAGGGACTCTAAAATTAACCAGGTACAGAAATTTAAATACCTAGGAAGTGTTCTAACAGAAGACGGAAAGTGTGACACTGTGATCCGAAGGCGAATTGGTATGGTGAAAGAAGCATTCCAGAAATTGAGTAAAGTATCAAGAAACGGGACAATTTCACTAAAAATAAAGAGGAGAATACCGGGTTACTATGTGATGTCGGTTCTTCAATATGGCAGAGAATGTTGAACAATATCTTCAAAGATGAAGGAAATATTTGAAGCAGCTGAAATGTGGTTCTACAGAAGGATGCTGCGGATATCATGGACCGAGCATGTGAGCAATGACGAGGTTTTGGAAGGATGGAGACGAAATGGAAATTAATACTGAGCATCAGGAAGAGACAACTAAAGTACCTGGGACATGCAATGAGGAGGAAGGGCTTAGAGAACCTGTTACTAACAGGCCAGATAGAGAGAAAAAGAGACAGAGGAAAGCAGCGGATAACATATTTAAAAGACCTGATCAGGTGGATGACGGAACGAGGGTTGCATAGTGCGACAGGAGAAAGTGTACTAAGAGCCACCAGGGACAGGGAAATGTGGAAGGCCATGAGCGACTACGTCCTGAAAGGACATGGCAAATAAAAGAAGATTGTTTTCATCTTTGTTTTTGTCACAACGTTTCGGTCGTTGTGCCATCCGGCCTTAGTGAGGTATTTATGAATCTGGGTAATCTTCAGGAAATCCCCAACCGAACTTTTTACTCGGTCGTTCTCGTTCCAGTTCAGTTCAGTTGTGCTCGCCCGTTTCCACTCAGTGCAAATATAAACTGCCTGACTCAAGAGTTGAACTTACAATCACTATGTCACCAAATTCAACCAATGCTTTTCCTTACTAGGCCATAGGGTGAACTTAGAGTTAAATCTTGTTCATGATGCGCTCCTTGCGTCAATCTTTACAGGAAAAACCGTTTTTAGATCTCCCGGTTCACATTCCTCCCACGTCTATTGAACAGGTGAAGAGGCTCATCCCTTGTTTCCTGTTTAGGATGTGGTTTCCGGTCTTTCTCTTTTCCAATCTTTTCACTCTTTTTTTTATTTTTTATTTTTTATTTTTTCAATTGGACTAGCGCGATTCCACAACCAGGAATTGAAACCCAGACAGTTGCGTTATTAAGCAGATGTCATACCAACAATACCACGGGCCCCGGTGACGAAGAGGTAACTTATTAATCTTGATATGACGCCACACATTCACATATTCCTAGGAGGAAATCATCCAAGCTGTTGAGGTCTAATAAAAACTTCATGAATTATCTAATTATTTCAAAATCCTCCTACAATTTCAGTTTATATCGTTGCTTGAATCAGGTTATAAAGCTCCGGAGTGAGCGACTTGGTTTGAGGAGTCGTGGCACAGTCCTATGTTTAAAGGAGCTTGGATGAGTTCTTGGCGCTGTATCCAGTTTAATTAGTTACCGCTTTGCTCCCCGGGTCTGTGGTACAGTTGATATGACATCTGCTTAACAACACAACTGTCTAGGTTTCATATTCCTGGTAGTGGATGCGCGCTGCTGATGTAGTCCCAAATATAAGACGAAACGGCCGTCCAGTGCTTTCTGCATTCTGTTGAGGTCTAATAAAATCTTGATGAAATATATATATATATATATATATATATATATATATATATATATATATATATATATATATTGGACAGAATTATCTATTTCATGTCGGTTTCATTAAAAACAAGGTGTGCTGGTTAAATTTTTATAATTTTTTTTCTTTTAAGGACATAAATCATATAAAAATTCTTTAAATCTTTTGTTTATCCGTATTTCGGCTAAACGTTTAGCCATTTTCTAAGATGAATGTTATTTTACATGTAACAGAATGTATGTGATGCTATGTTTAATGTAGAGTAGTGGTATGTGTACCGAACACGGTAAGAATGTGGCTAGCTTGTTCGTAGCTGATGTCATTGAGTGTTGAGTTTTTCATTTTTATTAATAAAGCCTCCATTATTTTTATTATTTTTTGGATGTGGATGATGCTATGATATACATTCTTGAAGTTAAGAAAGTGGTTACTAATGTTAGCTTTGACGTTACGGCTGAAGAATGGGTAACGTCCGAACTAACATTGGTAAACTCTTCCTTAACTTAATTCAGAAATTCAAATAAATATTTGACCTACATAAACATCATACGTCACCCAACTAATAGCAAAAATAACCCTTTTAAAAATACTTGCGATTACCGAAAAAATAAAACATGCCCATTGAATGGACAATGTATGTCAGAAAGTTTTGTTTATACAGCTCTAATTCATTCGGATGATAATGATGTTAAATTTTAATTTGAAAGCACTTCCAAAAGGTGGAAGATATGATTTAACAACTACATGTTGTCTTTAAACAACAGTAAATACAGCAAAGTACTGTTTTATCCATACATTATTGGAAATTGACAAACTGCAACAAGAACTCAATAATTACCTTGGATATCGTAGCTAAATCCAAACATTACAATGGAAAAGAAGATAAATATAATGTATGCTTTTTTTTCATCTTAAACCATATCAATAATCCTAATTTGCTAAATAAAAAAGTGATTTAATGAGCACATGCTGTCAAATAAAAAATACTTACTTAAATTTTTAAACACAAATTGACATAGATTTCTCTACGTTTACCCCTTTCTTTCTTTCTTTCTTTCTTTCTTTCTTTCTTTCTTTCTTCCGTAATATTTCTTTTAACAATTATGAATTAAACTCCTTTCATTTTTATTTTTGCTCCCTACATTTTTTTAATTTTAATTCTAAATTTTACTTTTTATTCTCAATTTTTATTTTATTTTCTTTTGTATTTAAAATTTTTTAATTTTAATTTTTTTTTTACATGCAATATTTGAATATTTAAAATTTTATGTTTCATAACTTACGCTCCTTTGATTTCTTTTCCCTGCTTTTTTATTTTTAATATTTTATATTTTTTATTTTAAGTTTTAAAATTAATTTTTTCTTATCTACAAGTTACCTTGGTTATTAAAAAACAGTAAATTAACTTTATAAGATGTCATTACCGTGAACATAAATTTGGATTCAAATTTAATAAACTGTCAGTTTGAAATATGAACCTGACGATTGCATAACGCATGAAACTCCGTGACACAGACGTAGGATAATATGTATATTTATTAATATATATATATATATATATATATATATATATATATATATATATATATATACTCACAAAACACACATACATATGTATGTGTGTGTGTGTGTTTTGTGTGTGAGAGAGAGAGGATAGATTTGACAGGTTTTCATTAATTCTTCAATCTATTTCCTTAATTTTTGTGTGCGTTCATTTTCATTTGGTTTTACATGCGATAGCAGATAAATAGATCTCCCTTTATCAAATATGACCAGGAAACAACAAGCAAAAATGAATAAAAACATCGACTGACATATTTATTTTTAGTTTTGAAACAACGAATACAGTGAATTTTGTATTTCACTTTTTCAGATATATAATGCCAGTATGATGCAGTGTAATCACGTGACTTAAGTTTATCGGTCGAAAACGTTAATGATGCATGAAAACATTTTAAATTGCTCGTCTTTAACTAAGTAATGCTACACCCTTTTCAGAGGAAGAACATGTAGTTTTTTTTTGGTTGTTTTTTGGGATTTTTAAAGGTATTTTTATTAGTTCTCGTTACACATTTTTACTCATGTCTTGTCGTTTTTTGTTTTTCGTTTTTGTTTTTTGTTGAGGGGGTGCGGCAGTGAATTCCTTGAGAATCGTTTCTCAATTACAGGCAAGTTAATTTTTAAGGAAATTTTCTTATTTTTTATAGGCTCTGAAAAAGTTTTGAGTTTTAAAAATTAATTTATTAAAAAAAATTTGTTAAAAAAAATAAATGCATTCACAAAAAATTAAATCACATTAATTAAGTCTCATTTTGTCTGAATTCTGAACCGAATTATTTTCGTTATTAATTTAATTAGGCTTATTCTCGTTGCCTTTTTATTTCAAAGACGAAGAATATCCATGATTGTGATTGACTGCTTTCCATTCATGGAAATTGTCCGTATTACGATAGAAACTTGGATATTACGAATCAGAATTTAATGATTTAAACACAAAGACTTTAATGCTGACAATATTAGCCGTTTTTCTATAAGGAAACATTTGAGCGAGAAGCCAGTAATGCTTTCAGTTGAATTTTTTTTTTAAATTGTCTTAAAAAGTTTTTTCAAGAAAATTAGTTTTTCAGTATCTGTCTGTATTTCTAGGATGAGGTAATGTAACTACTTACTCTGTTTAAATTTTACATTGACAATAAAGACTGACATCTTTATTGTCATATTTACGACGTTTCATCCGTTGTACTCTCCGGCTTTCTTCGGGTTATATTTGTTGGAATTTCGAACAAAATTTTTATTTTGTCCACCGTGGTATATTGCTCTAGTGCCACGTACTATGCCATTTCTGCATATCTCAGTTTCAGTTTTGGTTAATCTCTGCTGTGGCCAGATATTGAACCCACAACTCTTTAGGTGAAGTCACTGGCTTACTTCAACCAACGCTTTTATACATCTGTTTATGAATGTAAGGGAATTATGAAACTAATTCCTCGGGTTTTTTTTTACCAGAGCTCATTTTAAAATTTATTTTATTAATGTTTTTTCTAGCTCTTTCTATTACTGGTTCCCATGTCGTATTCATGTCTATGCTTCGCAGGATTAGAAGATTTTTGTAACTATAAATATGACAATAAAGATGGGAACAAAAGTCTGAGCAATGTAAATAGGTTTTAAATACCAGTAGTTTTTATCAGTCTTTGTAGTATTAATGGGGGTTTCCTCCAATCATTTTATTTGAAGTAGCGTAGAATATCAACATAATGATTTTGTCATTATTTTCTCTTCGAGTTACATGTGCTTTCTATTTTAGTTATTGTTGCTGTTCGTAGTCTTGCACTTATATGGTTTCTATTATTTGATACATATCTCTGTTTTTGATTCTGTAGCGCCATTCTACAATGTCCAAAGAACGATAATGTTTGTCAAGACACTCAAGCTTCACTCACTTAAAACCATTTTAAGTATTGATCTGAGAAAGCCGTTGTATGCAGCTGAGAGTCTACACATATTTCTGAACTGGTTTCGTTTCATGCATAACATCAATATGAAAGTCTCAATCTCACGATACTATTTAAGAACATGACTCAACTTTTCAGGTTGATATTTTGGCTTTGTGGCAATTTTAGGTTTTCGGCATAACTACTCCTGGCGAATCGTATTCTATGCTCAATTTACTTTTTCTCCTATACTAAATTTATTATAATTGATCTATACAACGAGGTATCTAAAGTGTTTAATAACAATTAGTTCAATATCTTGATTTTTTAAGATGGATTCAGGCTATGTGCTATCACTGGTTTCATTTCAATTCCAGAACATAGGTTTCTCTTCAGTCTTATTTCTTGAAGCACTTGATAGAGGATTCTGATTTTCGGTTCAACATCATACTTATCTCATTTATAAATACCTATGTCATCAGCATTGCACCACCTCTCATCATCAGTACATTGGCGAGTTAAAACAAGATGGTTGTCTTCTATTAGAAGATTCGTTTAAGATGTAATATGGAATGCTTAAATGGTCAGTGCTCATCTCTTTACATCTGTGCTTGTAAAGACGCAGAGTAAAATCTAGGAAAAGATTAAACAGACTGAAGTCATTATTTTCTCTTTGACATGAGGTTTGAAAAGATTCAGCATTGGGACTCTTTTAGGACATCTAAGAATTTGTGGACGAATAAAATTCTTGCTAACCTCCAGGAAAGTGATTCGTTACACCTTCTCAAGCTAATGTTCTTAGCTGACATGAAGCGGAAAGATTATATTGAATCCATTGCTATGTCAGCTACCCTAGGGGCATCTATGTTCATATCTCTTTTTGAAAATCTGTTATAACTAATCCATATGCCAAAGTATTTAAGTATTTGTTTTACTAATTCCATATCTTGAATATTTATGTTGGATTCAAGGTATGCGCCGTCACTGCTTTAATTATAATTCCAAATCATAGATTTTGTTTTAGAAATGTTTATCTTGAGTCCTATTTCTTGAAACATTTAGTAGGGGATGTTGATTTTCTGTTTAGAATCATTCTTATCCCAACTATGATTACCAATAATCATAGGTATAGCCCATCAGTACATCAGAAGGAAATTAGGATCGTTGTTTTCCATTTGTCAATGCGTTTGGAATGTGGTATGGAATGTTTTAATACTCAGTGCTCATCTCTTCACATCTGTGTTTGTAAATGTGCAGGGTATATTTTAAGAAAATATTAGATAGACTAGAGCTCTAATTTCTTGCTTGACGTAGTTCTTAGAACTAAATGAATTAAATCAAATCAAATTTCAAACAGAAATACTATCAGTGTCTTTTAAACGATTGGTAGATAATGAACAGGCTGGAATCAATAGATGGCTCTGAGGCATTGCTATTGTTAATTAATTTTCAGTGCTTATCAATTAAAAGCTTTTTAAAGACATCTGACTAATAAATTGCTGTGACATTAGATGCATTGTTCGGACTGTTGTCCTCGTCTTTATTGCCATATTCACAATGTTTCTGCCTATGTAAGCTCCGGTTTTCTTCAGGTGATAGAATTTTCGGGCTGAACACTTTATTTAGCTTACTGGGGTAGATTGTTCTAGTTCCGTGTATCATGCTACTTCCAGATGTCTTAGTTATTTCTCTTTAACTCAACATTTTGTTCACTTTTGCTGTCGCCAGGTTTAGATATAATTCTCAGCACTAAGCTAGCAAAAAAAAGATTTATTTCATATACTTTTATATTATGACTAGTATTCTCGTCTTCATGTAATTTATCTCTCACCCCAGATCATGCAAATGTTCATTTAATATCACACCAGTTCACTAAGTGAGCTAGGAAGGTTGATGCGATATGACCTTTAGGCGGAAAAGTGCAAAATCACGTAACCTCACGTAACCTCACCTCACCTACAAAATCACGTAACCTCACCTGGCTTGGAATCGTCGGAACAAGAAGCATAACAGAAATAGATATAGAACCCTCGGTGAGTGAGGAGCCTCTCTCATACATCGCCGACGAGAATATAAGGGTCTTGTTTCAGAAAAAGGGATCCTGGGCGGCGCGTACATATAGTCGGAGCTCAGTCAACCAAGTTAAGAGTTGAATAAGTGCGTAATATTAAATATAATAGATTAAATCTGGTGTTATCGATTAACTGTCATAACGATGTCATTACATTAGTTGTTATACTCATAGCATTTCAGCCATTAAACCCTTCGGTTTTCTTCCGGTTTCTATCGTAATCTAATACCTCAGAAAATTAACCGAATTTAAACATTCTGTTTACTGGACTGAAGATTGAATAATTCATAAATTTTTAGATGGAATAACAAAACTTTGCCATTTAATCGATTGCTAGGTTAGAAGATGGATTGTTCTTATCGTATATCCTATATAAGTTTATACTCTCCTCTATGTTACCTGTCAATCTCTTCCACTGAGCCACTATATAAAACTTTTGTGCATGTTAGGTCAAAGGGCATGAGCTAACAACTGCCTGGGACCTGAATTCCGATGTAAACTGTGTCGCTGTTGAAAACTGCATAGCATCACCCAGATTCGAACACAGAAAAAGATCTATCATGGAGTGTACCTAACTCTATGTAAACGTCAAACTTACACGGCATTCCAGTCGATATATCCCAACCAGTATTCAATCAAGAGAAACGTGGAATAAACATGTCCTGAATCTGCGTGGTTAATCTAAAATCCAAGAGAAAAAGAAGCTTAAAAATTATATCCGTTTTACCATTTTAGAATTCTTGGAGCTGACAGTCGATGAATTGCAGGTGTATAAGATTGTTTAGAGCGTTCACAATAAAACTTGCGTTGAATGTAAATAATCCATTTGTTCATGAAACTTTTCTCTCTGCGATTTTCATGATTTTCCTTCCGTTATTCTACAGTCAACCCAGGCAACAGGAATTATGAAAATAAAATATGAAAGAATTTCTTTCATATGATGAATTAAACAAACTTACAGTTGCAGATTAATACGGTAAGTATCTCCAGATGTATGTACACGTTATTTTATATTGGCTATACTCAATATGAACGTATACTGTTTTATATTGGATATGCTCCATATATACGTACACGTTATTTTATATTGGCTATACTCAATATGAACGAATTTTGTTTTATATTGGGTATGCTCCATAGTATTTTATATTGGCTATACTTAATATGAACGAACACTGTTTTATATTGGTTGAACTCAATATAAACGAATTTTGTCTTATATTGAGTATGCTTCATATATATGTACACGTTATTTTATATTGGCTATACTCAATATGAACGATTTCGTTTTATATTGGGTATGCTTCATATATATGTACACTTATTTTATTTTGGCTATACTCAAAATGAATGCATACTTACTTTTATATTGGTTATATTTCATATGTACAGACACTTTTAAAATTATCAACTCAATAACATATATTTCTCTTTAGATACAAAAACATCAGTGTTAGAAATTATCTAGACGAAAAGAGTTCATTCTTGTGATGAAGCGGTATTGGAAAGTTCACAATTATATGAAATTCAAAAATACGATCATTTATTATCAATCTCCGATTATATTATTGTTCACCCTTTTCACTCTACTCTCACGTAACTCTTTTCACACCAGAATTCTTATCCTCCTCTTACTCATTCTGCCACCCCCTGTAACTGGTTCCCCTTTCTCTTTACTTTCCTCTTATACAAACTTTCACTGTTCTCTTATGTAGTTTTCTGTGCACCAGTGGCAGTACTGTCCTGCTTGTGGTGAAACGATTATAATATATATATATATATATATATATATATATATATATATATAAAGTATTAGACCTGAATGGATTGTCAGTCCACTGTTTGTAGTGATTTAGTTTATTAAGAGTGCTTGAATACTTAGTAGAGTATTATGTATGGTAACATTTTTATTATAGGTTTATAATAAACACATAGTTTATTGCAACACAAGAGTCGTTGTGTTTCGCTACTATCTTATTAGCACCTCGTCAGGCTGTAAAATTGTTTTTTTTCTGTTAGGAGTCATTATATATAGAAGCTTAAAAATAACACAAAGAAAAATAACTTAAAGAAAATAACTGTAACCTTTTCACGATGACACGCGATAAATTTTTAGACTTGGTAAATGCTACATATGGTGTTATTTAGTTTATTTCATCACTGGCATAAAAACGCCTTGAGTCTCAAGTCATTTTAAGTCTCTTCCCTGCTTTATCTTTACAATAAATCTCTCCTATCCATTATGACCTGACTTTCTATTGGTTCACTGAGACAAACCCTCCAAAAATATCCCCTTAACTGCCTGGATATGGTAAAAATTGTGTTGATATCTATTTTAATCGAATATTAATATTAATGCCCCAATAAACTGTTTTAGATTCGGCTCTCATATTCTTCAAATTAGAAATTACTTTATTTTGATTGGTCCCCACTCTCTATGTAACAATGTCTCCATGATTAAGGGGGTTTGGCTAGTTTTGAACCTTTTAAAACTCTTCAACTTGAAATAAACATCATCACTTGATAAGACACAGGTAGTATCGAAGCAAAATAGCTACTTTTGTAGTGATATTATAACATATTTATTTTATACACAAAATATTTATTACAACTTAAATAAAAAAAACTCGAAGTAAGTAAAAAAAAGATCCGTTGGATTTCAAGCAAGAATATTTTTAACCGACATCACGGCGAGTAGTCTAGTCAAGACTTACTATTATAACCGCTAGAAACGAGTTACAACAGTTTTACATGTTCAGTACATGGTATTCTCAGCATTTTTCTGTAGAACGACATTTCTGCTGTTTCAAGTCTCTTCTTCATCTGTGATTCAGTAAATTATTCCAAAAATTTTACGTAAAACAAAAATAACGAATTTTAAGAAGAAAAATCGAGGAAAAATCTATCTGTATATAAATAAATTTAGTTCATTATGATATCAGCCGAATATTGGATATAAAAACAAATACCATAAACCCAGAATTATGAAGCATTCTATTACTAGCAATAGTTATGAAAATATATACAGAAGGGGCAAAATATAGAAAACACCTACTACCGTGATAACATTATTTGGAAAATTTGTTTAAACTGTCAAAAGCTTGTCTATTTTTACGTTTGTTGATTTGATATTAGTAGTACTTCTTTTTCTTTGTTAAAACTATTGTTTTTTACAGATATTATTTAAATAAATATATTAAAACCAACAGTGAGAACTATTTAAGAATTTTAAGTGATCAACTTCCTCTTATAGTTCAGGAACTCTTTCCAGAAGGGAATGCCATCTTTCAGGATGATAATGCATTCATTCATACTGCTAAAGTTGTAGCTGAATGGCACGAGGATTCTTCTAGTGAAGTAGAACATCTTATCTGACTACCACAGTCCCCAGATATCAAACCCATTGAACATTTATGGTTCATTTGAGAAAAACAAGTGAAAAGTCGATATCCTCAAATTGGAGACTATTTTTGCTGAAGAATGGATAAAAATTCCTCTGAAAACAATTCAAACTTTGTACGAGTCGATCTTACACAGAATTCAAACTGTAATTACTGCCAAAAGTGGTCTTACCACATATTGAAAGAAATTTGCTTTAAATTCTAAGATGTTTCCAATATTTTGTACACCCCTTATATATATAGTTGATCGATAACTAACTCCGTATTTTTATGTATGATGATCTCTCCCGTGTAACTATAATTTTGCAAGACGGTAGAGTCGATCATACATAAAATAAAGAGTTACTTTTCAATATCCATGTACATAATGGCTGCCGGAAAGCACCATAACACGATATCATTGTAAAGTTCAGCTGTGCCTTGAACAAATCTACTTCTTTAAACCGGTCAAACTTCTAAAACATCTGGCACAAAGTTGTTGGATATGTGACATATACATTTTGCTGTCATTAGTTTTATTTTTCCACAAATGTGTTATTGACTGTTAGTATTTAATGCCATTCTGTTGTCGGTAAGTTGATTTCGCAATCGACTTAGTTGACTTGCTTTAATCAAACCTAGTACAAATAGCACACAAACATTTTCTTCAAATATGAACTATAAGGGTTTTTTTAAATGTTTAATGATACCAGTTAACCTTATAAATATTTATGATGAATATTCTAGTACCCAACAATATTTTTTGTTATTTATAGATAAGATTCATTTCAACTTTTTGCCTTGGTAAAATTCTTTTTTGAACGAAACCCGGAAGCGAGCAAAATATAGTTTTCCTTTTGCGTTCTTTATTTAATCATATATATATATATATATATATATATATATATATATATATATATATATATATTTCGAGTGAAGAGGACTCGAGGTTTTTTTATATCTTGAGTTCTTTGGCATTTATTTTATTATAAACAATGCTCGATATAATGAGTATTATAGAGCTTAATATAATATAATATAATTATATGGTTATGTCAATTTTTCATTGCTACATGGAAATTTCTATGTTTCGAGATTAATTCTCATCATCAGGCAATGCTAGTGTGGTTGTGCAGACGATTTACATTTAAATGACAAATGCTTTCGGTTTACTGTGAATGTATGTGGGTGCTTTTTTTTGTGTGAATGTGTGTGTTTGGCTAATCAGAATGGAGATTCACTTAGGGGTTTGACCTCGAGGAATTTACGTGCCAACCAACTTTTTTCCTCCTCTTTTTTCCTTTTTCCTTGACCCTATTCCCCTCTTGTCTGCTTTCCTTCTAGTAAACCTCCAACTGCTATTTTTTCGCTACATCTATCAATTTAATAGTTCTACCAGATTTGAAGATTTTAGAAAGAAAATTTTATAAAGAGTCAACGAACAAATCAAGGATTCGCTGGAATTGAAATTATGGAAAGACACCACAGATGTAACGGAGTGGTTCTACGATATAAAAGAAAAGAGCAACTGCTCTTTTATCCAACTTGATATCGAAGAATACTATCCATCGATATCAAAGAAACTATTTGTTACGGCTCTGGAATTCGTCACCCTTTACTCAGATATAACGGAGGAGGAAAAACAATAATAATGAATGCCAAGACATCTGTGCTCATCCACAAAGAAGAACAGTGGAAAAAAATCAATTCTAACGGGGACAATTTTGATATTACGATAGGTTCGATGAATTCTGCAGAATCTTCAAATCTGGTAGGACTATTAATATTATATAATCTCACAGCCTATAAGGAACTGAACACTAAAGACGTTGGACTTTATAGAGATGACGAACTTATAGTAATAAGAAATACCACAAACTTCAAAATAGAAAGGGTTAGAAAAATGAGACATAAGGAATTTAAAAATCTAAATTTAAAAGTGACAGTTAAAGCTAAGATAAAAAAGTAGATTTTCTCGATGTAACTTTGGATCTAGAGAAAACTATACACGAACCATACAAAAAAAAACACAAACCATTTATACATCCACCCAAAATCTAACCACCCTCCGTCTATCATCAAGCATATACCCTCATCAATGGAATACAGAATTAGTAAGAACTCGGGTAATGAGGAAGTGTTCAATAAACATAGCGATTTTTATAAAACTGCATTAAAAAATAGTGGATACATAAACCCAAATATTAAATATGTAAACAAGAAAAGCAACCCTCGAAGAAAAAATAGGAATAGGAAAATCATCTGGTACACACCCCCTTACAACCAGATGACTAATGGCAGGTTGGGAAGAAAATTCCTCGAGCTAATTAGGAAACACTTCACGGAGAAAAATCCACTTAGTAAGATCTTTAATAGAAACACTATAAAATTAAGTTACATCTGTATGAATAATCTAGAAAAAATTATAAAAAACCACAACAATAATATTTTTTAAAAATTCAACAAAACTAGTAAAAATAACCAGGCAGCAGAAAATAACAATTTAGACGAGAAAAATATAATTGTAAAAACCCCTATAATCTGTCCGCTAGAAAATAGGTGTTTGACGAAATCGATAATATATCAATGCGAAATATGGACGAAGGAAAACCCAAACAATATAAAAGTCTATATAGGGAGCACTAAAAACACTCTAAAGCAGAGAATTTACCAGCATACCTCTTCATTTAATAATAGCAAATACAGAAATAGAACATCCCTATCGAGATATCATTAGTACCTAAGGAAAACAAAAAAGACACCCAAAATAAAATGGAAAATCCTCAAAGAAGCTAAAACATGTAAGTCCTTAAATGAACCATGTTCATTATGCTTTTATGAAAAACTATTTATTATTAGATCCCTTAAAAATAAAAATTTATTAAATAAACGTAACGAAATTAATGTCATATGTTGACATTGTAAATTATTCACATTAGAAAATGGATAAAACCTAAATTAAATAACATGCTCACAGATGAATTAGGTAAAAATAGAAATGAAATTTACAATAAAGCCAAAGATAGAATAAGTTAGTTGTCTTTTTTTTATAATCCCCCACTTTTGTATCAGGATAGTAAACTTTACAGCAAATTGATAGATGTAGCGAAAAAATAGAAGTTCGGGGTTTTCTAGAAGGAAAGCAGAAAAGAGGGGAATAGGGTCAAGGAAAAAGGATAAAAAGAGGAGGAAAAAAGTTGGTTAGCACGTAAATTCCTCGAGGTCAAACCCCTAAGTGAATCTCCATTCTGATTAGCCAAACACACACACTCACACAAAAAAAAAACACCAACATACATTCACAGTAAACCGAAAGCATTTGTCTTTTAAATGTAAATCGTCTGCACAACCACACCAGCATTGCCTAATGATGAGAATTAATCTCGAAACATAGAAATTTCCATGCAGCAATGAAACATTGACATAACCATATAATTATATATATATATATATATATATATATATATATATATATATATACTTTTCTTTCCAGTTCTTTACTTATTATATAATTAATAAGTAAAGAACTGGTAAGAAAAGTGTTTTTTTCTAACATGTTTCACTTAAACAAACTTCTTCAAGGATTTTTAAAGATGTCTTTAAAAAATCTCTGAAGAAGCAAGTTAAAATGAAACATGTGAGATTAAAGACACATTTTTCCTATCTGTTTTTACTTATTGTATTCATCTTGTCGGATTTCGATTCATATATATATATATATATATATATACCCCGATTGAGCACTATGGAGGAATGGTATACTTTGTAAAAACAGTAGCTACTCACGCATCTACGCATCGTTCATTCAGTAATGACTTTGAACACTCTCGCCTACTGGCGTGTGTTTACATTGTATATAACACGCCAGCAGTCCGCCTTTCTCTACTGAGTGCCCATTGCTCAGAGGTAGAATCATTGGCTGATGTAAATTCGGTCGGGTTTCAATTCTGGCTAGCTGCAATCAGGCGTCTAACCGTACTGATGAGCTGTAATACAACGAAATAGATCTGTCTGCAGATGATTATATATATAGTAAATTAACTGCCATACGTGATACATACTTGGACAATTATGTCTCTTTCGAGGCATGACTAACTACGTAGAAGATTTTCCCGTAGTAGGATGCCATTTCTTTCTGTGTTAGACTGATTGTCAAATAAGGTTATAGGAACTAATATGTGCTGCTATTCAACACATAGCTGTATAAGTTTAAATGCGTTTAATACTAAAATGTTAAACACTTCTATCCTTTTGTCTTTCGTTTTCTAACTGAATCCAAGTAGCGTCTCTAATATGACGTTTCCATCTTTTCACGCGATCAAAACATAATAATCCATTGTTTCTGAGGTATTGACAGAGCGTAACGTACGTATGTGCTAACTAGTGAACTAAAGGAGGGAGAAACAGCATTATAACATGATAACAGATTCTTACTATTCGAACAGACCACGTAGTTTACTGGTTAAATCGGTACTATTAGTTGAGTTTCACATCCTCTACACTGAATCTGTAAACGTCCTCGTCTCTTCGCTTTCATTACTTTTGTATACATGTAAAATCCACATGCATCATAAATACTCTCACACTTCCAAAAATAACGTTAATCAAAGTCCATGTTCGTTATTGTCTATTCAGGCTAGAATCATATTTTCTTTTAACTAGAGTAATTAACGCTGACTCTAATGGCTTGAGGTCAGATCTGAAGATTTTATCTTCATTAGCTCAGAGCAATTCTCTTATTCTACTAGAACACAAGTGCAGTAATTGATGCTAGTACTGATAAAATTGGCCTCTAGTTTTCCAAGATTATTTAATATTCCAATGTTTGCCAAGCCACCATTGCGACTAAATTCCTATCTACATGGATCTGATCAAATTTTATATGAATGTGAGAAAAGAGATGCAAAATTTTAACTTTATCGCACTTTGTCATCTAGAAATATAATTTTACAAAAGAAATTACTGGAACTTTTCGTGCTAGAAAAATATAGCTGACCTGTTGTGTCAACTGTTCAGTTTTTTATTCATTTCGTTGTGGTACAGTGGATATCGGCTCGGAACGAGAAATCGGGGAGCCGAGTTCGAATTCCAGTTGAATCCATTGTATTCACTTACGCGCAAATACCCTTGGGAAAGGTATTAATCTGTCTCTTCCTTCCAGTTATGGGTCAAATAGCAGGACAGACTGGGTTCTATAGCCTTGGTCGGCAACCAGTCTACCGCAGAAAGCAATGGCAACCTACTGCGGGATAATCTTCTGCCCAGTCAGTCATGTCTCTTTCGAGACATGATCGCCCAAGCGTCTATCACGTATGGCACCTAACTGACTGACTGATTCTTAAGATATTTTTAAGCGGTTATTACCCTTTATGAAAATGTTTGATGGTGTACGTAATAAAAGTAAATGACTATATTTATTCTAATATTTTTTATATTTTAAATCAATATAAAATGAGACCGATTATTTTGAATAAGCATGATTCCTCGACATTATCTAAAGTCTATCTGAGCTCCAGGACCATGGATTAGTTTTAAAGCTTTCATTACACCCGAGCAACGCCGGGCTATACTGCTAGTATCTTTTTAAAGAATGACCCAAAATAATTTAAGGCGCAGACGTTTTGTTATCTCCATCACATTTAACAAGTCTAACAACTTCAAAGCAAGATACTTGCAATAATTTCATTATCTCAATATTGAAATTCATTAATTTTCAGCTAATAAAAGGCTCCGAATCTCCTCAACATAGAGTTAAAATGGTTATGATAAACAGGGTGTGACATGAGTGAAAGAGAAGATAATAAGAATTGAAGATTATGATGTTACGGAGAGAATTAACGACTGGCAGCATGCAAATATTTAGAATTTAGTGTTCAAGAAATCATGTTCCAAAGATTAGCAATTTTTTCCCCAAGAACTGGAATGTACATTCTCACCGAAGGGATGTGGCTTTCCTCTGTCTTTTCTACAAATATTTTCACAGTTTCTGCTCTGGAGAGCTTCTCTCCCTGGTGCCCCACCCACATGAATTCATTCGTGCTACTAGATTGGCATCATGGTCTCAATCCTTTTTCGTCAAAATAGTCAAATAAAACTGCCACTTCTACACTAGCAATTTATTCCTCGCCCATCCCATCTGTGGAACTCCCTACCGTATACTTACTTCCCTTATAGCTACAATCTCCAAAGATTTAAACACAACGTCAATTGCCATCTTCTACCTCCTTAAATTCAATCTACCTCTCTAAATTCCATCTTTTCTTTAGTATCACCTGTACTCTGTTTTTCTGTTGCTGTAACCTCCTGCGTACCAATGGCAGAATTGCTAGTAGTGAAACGATTATAAAACAAAAATAAAATGACAATACGGAGTGAAATTCGGCTTTGTGAATATAGCGTGGCCTGTCCTAATTACAACGATCTGAAAATTTTAACATTTACTTTAGAAACTGCAATACAGCAGTCACAGGCTGAAGACATAGCGCCTGTGGAGAATATATCTCCCGGTCAAACAAGAACACGTAAACAATTTTGAACTCTATCAGAGCTGTTATTTTTTTTAGCTGAGATAACACATCACTCAATAAATTCCGGGCCTAATTAATGAAACAACAAATTTTCGGCAAAATTTGACTTTATTCATCAACATAGTCTCCTTCTAAGGTGATACATTAATTCAAACGCTTCTCTAACAATTCGATGCTTTTTATAGAAGGATTTGACTTTGTCCTCAAAATACACCCCATTTTCCGATATCTTTTCTTTACTGGAGCCAAATCTCTTTTCCTAGAGCATTCTTTTGAGGTCTGCAAACAGCCAGTAATCTTGGGATTCCAGATCTAGAAAATAGGGTGGATGCAGAAGCAATTTGAATTGCAATTCATGCAGTTTTGCCATCGTTGCGATCGACTTGTGACATGGTGCACTGTGTTGATGAAAGATCACTTTTTTCTTCTTCATTTTTGGCCATTTTTTGGCGATTTCTTCCTTTAAACGCACCAGTAATGCTCTATAATATACGCTATTGATGATTCTTCCTTTCTCAAGTACTTTATGCATCCTAAAATACGGAGGCTAAAACCTTGCCTGCTGATGTTTGCGCTTTTGGTCACTTTGGACGGCTTTCACCTGCTGCTGTTTACTCAGCTGACTGCCGATTTGACTCCGGGATAAAGTGGTGGATCCATGTTTCATCCATCGTCACATATTTAAAACTTATGTTGCGTGGAAACAGTTGCAAACAACGCGATGAATTGTCGATGCGTTGTTCTTTTTGATCGATTATGAGAAAACGCGGCACCGGCTTTGAACACGGCTTTTTCATTTTTCATGCAAAATAGTGACTACACTGTCTTTTAATATGTTCAACTCCTCTGCTATCTCACGCAACTTCAATTTACGATCGGTCAAAACAAGTTTGTGGATCTTTTGGTGTTTTCCGGGATAACTTTTTCGGCGATCAATTTTTGGGGCGTTCAGCATCATTTGTGTCTGTACAACCGCGTTTAAAGTCCACCTCTTTAAACGCGGTCTCAACCGTTGTTTTCGACGGAATAGATTCCAGATAATACTTATCAAGCCATTGCTTTGCGTAAACAATATTTTTCCCATCAGAAAGCAAGTGTTTATCAACACGCGAAATACATTCTTATCCATTGTTTTGAAAATTTGCAATATTAGCTTCACTCAAATAACTGTCATTTGTAAACTAACAATCCGATTTGGCCCAAATTTTGTCACGTGCCATTTGAAGGTTAGTACTTCATAAGAAATCATATGCATTTTTTATTAGCGGCGCCATCTATGTGTCAGACCCGGAATTTATTGTGTAATGTGTTATTCTAATATAAATCTTATGTTCAAGACAGCAAAAGTCAGTGTTTGATCACCCTTTTTTTCACAACTAAATAATTGTTTGTAAAGAAAAATGAAGTAAAAGTGAGCTCTGATACGAAAAGTTATCAAGAATTCACACATGTCTCCATATTGTTCCAACTGCATGAATTTAATCGTGCTACTCGATTGGCAATTAGGTCTTACTGTTTTACTGTTGAGGTAGCTAAATTAAGAATTATGTTCTATTCTAATATTTTTTTCGCCTGTGGATTGTTTCACTACAACATAATTTTTTTAAAAAATTAAATGCAACGTCAATCGCCATATTTAGTCTTTCTGATCCCTTTTTTTTTGTCCTTCCTCCTCACGTAAGTCTTTCACTTTTTCACTTGCGTATTAGTGACATCATCACCTTGTTTGGGATGCAATTATTAAAATAAATTAATTCAAGCACAACCGGCCAACATAACAAAAATTGTCACTACAAATGTCCGTCTCGTTAACTTTAGTTACAGCTTAATATTTTTGACAATAATGTTCATCCTGTAAAAGGTCCAAAAGTCACTCGGGATAGAGGGTTACAGATTAAGAAGCATATTTTAATGGTAATATGCGAGAAAAATAACGATTAAACCTACACTTGAACAGGTTAAAATTGTAGTGAACGCGGAAGTATCCACTTAGATGTCGGTTCTATAAAACAGCGGCTCGTGAGAAAACGCTATTTGAGTGCAACTTACATTTCATCGATGGGATACAAAGGAGATGCGGGCGGTGCGTTACAATGTGCGTGACAGAGCGGGTCTTAGCCGTGAAGGTTCGATTTGGGGGAAATAAAGATTATACTTCGTGTGAATATTTTTCACGAAAATAGCGACGTTTCGTTTCTAAGAAAGATGTTGTAGGGTGGAAATAATTCATCAATTTAACAAGACGGAAAGACGAATTTGTACTCTATCGAGATAGTAACGTGCCGACTGGGCCGCTTCTATTCATGTATGTAATTTTTATTTTATATCCTTTGATTTCAAGTTTATACTAATTTCTTTCCGGGTCCCAACCAGAAGCCTAAGGTCAGAAATGACATCATGACATTTTCTACTGAGCATTTTTTTGAGGAGATAAAACCTAAGATCACACATATTTTACATTTTTAGATAAAGTTCTACGTAAAGTGTAAGCTGTACTTGTGATTACAATTTTTGTATTTTTTTAAGTTTCAGGCTATTATTATTATTATTATTATCATTGCTCAAATCTATTGTTAATTCTTGTATTGTATTTAATTTATAAATTAAACTTCATGATTTCACATATGATGTGGGTTGTGGTGCAGTGGTTATCGGCTTGGAACGAGAAACTGAGGAGCCGATTTTGAATTCCTTGCATTGGGAAAGGAATTGATCTGTCTCTTCACTCCATTTATGGGTTAAATAACAGGATAGATTGGGTTCTGCGGCCTTGGTCGGCAACCAGTCTACTGCAGAAAGTAATCGCAACCTACTAGGGGATAATCTTCTGCCGATCAAATCATGTCTCTTTCGAGAAGTGATCGTCCAAGCGTGTATCACGTATGGCCCGTAACTCACTGATAGAATTGCACGTATTGAAGAAAGCATACTATCTATACGGCTCAACACGATCTGCGATTTCGGACATCATTTATGCTTTTTAGGATATATATCCCACTTGGAATGTACGCTGTGGTGCAATGGATATCGGCTCAAAGAGCTGAGTTCGAATCTCACTTGACTCCATTGATTTCACTTACGCGCAAATATCCTTGGGAAAAGTATTAATCCATCTCTTCTCACTTTAGCTAAGAGTTGAATAGCAGGAGAGATTGGGTTCTATCAACTTGATTTGCAGCCAGTAACCGGCAAAGAGAAATGGCAACCTACTGTGGGAAAATCTTCTGCCTAGTCAGTCATGTCTCTTTCGAGACATAATCTCCCAAGCGTGTATCACTTAACTGACTGACTAATCCTACTTTGATATGAAAGAAGTGCTTTATAGTGATTCATTTTAAAATGGTTTTGTAATTAATTCATAGGCAAGGGTCCTTTTTTAATGTGGATGTTGTAGACTTAATAAAAATGCGCTTCTCTATAGTTTTTTTTAAAATCCCAATATAAGTTCAAATAAAACTGTTCAAATTAAAAAGCTAAATAAGCGTTACATCCTATTTCTAGATTCACAGTAGCCGCATTTTGATGCCAGTGAAAAACAAAAATGCTATTGGTTTTGGCTAAAATAATCAATATTCCCAACTGTCCAGTTATTTGATACTAATTAGTTACTATAAGAGAACGGTATGCACAAATATTTCCAGTGATCTATAATCGTTCATTTAATGCATTTTTGTGTGATGAATATTTCAGTGGTACACTTGTAATTAATGAATATTCACGTCACTTTCACCGGATTGGCTTTTTTTTAAGTAAGGGAACAAAGAATTATATTTCACGTGCACAATTAAATTAAACAGTTCTTTGCTCCTTATATATACTTAGTACCACCACATCTTTGCTTTAAAAACAATATAACATAATAATATAAAATAATATAAAAACAATATAGCATAATAATATAAAATAATATAAAAACAATATAGCATAATAATATAAAATAATATAAAAACAATATAGCATAATAATATAAAATAATATAAAAACAATATAACATAATAATAAAATGCCCCAAATTTAAGAAAAACAAATTTTTATCGCCAAAATGTTTATGCTATTATTAAGAGAAAAGACAAAATTATTTTTTTATTATTTTGTTAAATTTTAAATTTTTTCTAGCAAGTTCGAAATTTTGGTTAAAAAATCTTGTTTCTTTTCTTTCTTTTTTTTTGTCAGTAGTCGCCGTAATATTTACGTTTAGTGTTCCTAGCGACTTTTTTCAGGCAAAAAACACATCGGTTTCAGCATACTTGCAAAAATCAAATAATTGTCGGATTTTAATGAAACTTTCAGGACTTATTAACAAATGTATGAAATTATTTTGAACATTTGATTTTTATAAACTTTTGCAAAAATATATTTTTTTACATATGCTACCCGCTCCTCCCGCCATTTACTTAATTTCATGAAATTTAGAGAAATTAAATTTTCATTTGGAAATCTTTTGCTAGTTAAAAGCAGCACTTCTTAGAGAATGGTAATCGTTATTTATTTTTTCAAAATGTTACTCATTTCTTTAAAATCTGCTCCGAATCATAAAAAAGTGTAATAAAACTATGATATTACTTAATTAGAAAAGCTTTTAATTGATTTTATAAATGAGATGTATTTAGAACACTATTGTCTTAAGAAAAAAAATTCGATGATTAATGAATTTTCACAAGAATTATTTTCATTTTTTTTTAACTTAAATTTACCTAAAATAATGTGTCACAAATAGATATTTTATTTTTGCACGATTTTTAAAATTAAATTTTGTTTACAAAAGTGTCAACTATGTTGAATTTGAATCATTTTACTGAAAGCAACCAAAGACACTTTGGTTCCAATCAATATAATTTCTATTTTAAATAAACCAGAGAATTCATAGAAATAGTAAATTTAATCATCGAACTTTCAATTAAAGCCAAGCAAAAAGCTCCAGGAATGTTTTTATCATTTTTTAACCTTCATTTTCAGTTTCACGTATCGAAAATTATTTGAGATACCTAATATATACTTATTTAACTTGTGATTAAACATAGTAAGTTGTTTTATGACACAGACAAGGTATGTTGTTGGTGTTAATTACTCATAGATGTGTTTTAAGTTTTTTTTTTTTAGTTTAAATCTTTTCTTTACAACACAAAAAATATAGCCGTTTAATAAAGCCCAATAGAGATTTGATTAATCTATAAACTGAATTTCATTTCATACCTAATTCATTGCATTGACTGTCGCACTAATGTCATTATTGTATCAATGCCATGTGTACATCTTATATCAATCTTATTAACACGCACACATATATAAATATACTTACAGTCTGGGGAGTTAGGTGGCCAGATATAAGAATGATGTGATCGCAGAAATTATCTGACAGCCGTGACTGGGTTCTCCTGCTTGTGTGGCATGGTGCAGAATCATGTTGACCGACACAGGATCTTCCAACAGGTAGCCTCTTAACCCAGGGCCGCACTACTTCCTCAAGGCACGATGTAGACCTCCATACTGAGTCTGAGGCCCTCACCAACAAATTCGGTGGTTATTTTCTTATCAAAACGATTAGAGTAATTTACCATGCTCTGTCGGTAACAACATGCAGAGATGTGTTTAGACGCTTCAAAAATAATAATGATTTTAATGTTGAAGATAAAGAACGCTCTGGCGTACCGAAAAAGTTTGAAAATAAAGAATTACAGGCACTACTTCATGAAGATTTATGTAAGGCAGAAGCTGAACTTACAGAATTATTAGGAGTTGATCACACAAGAGTTTTGAAATGTTTGAAAATATTAGGAATGATTCAAAAGCAAGGATATTAGGTGTCGTACGAGTTGAAGTCGACAGACGTCTAGCGGCGTCATATCAAGTGTGAACAGCTGCTTCCACGGCAGAAAAGGAAAGATTTTTTGCATCTTATCGTGACCGATGTGAAAAGTGGATACACTACGAAAACCCTAAACGTAGAAGATCGTAGGGTAAGCCTGCCATGCATCATCATTGCCGTCAAAGCTAAATATCCATGGTTCAAATCTTCTACTCTGCATTTGGTGGGATCAGCTGGGTATAATTTTTTATGAACTGCTCAAATTGACCAAAACCGAAACCATTACAAGGGATTACTATCCACTACAATTGATGTGTTTGCGCCGAGCAATGAAGAAAATAAGGCTCTATACGAGCAGAGACTCGTGATTTTACCACGTGACAACACTAGACCATATGTTGAAAAACGGGTGAAAACCTACTTGCAAACGCTTAAATGGGAAGTCCTATCCCACCCGCAGTATTGCCCCGTCCGATTATCACTTGTTTCCGATAGATAGCCCATGGCCTAGCTGAGCAGCACTTTCATTCTTATGAAGATGCCAAAAATGTGTAAACTCGTGGTTAGCCTCAAAAAAACGTATCGTTTCTTCCGACATAGAATTCAAATGCTGCCAGAATGATTGAAAAGTAGTGGCTAGCGATGGACAACACTTTCAGTGACATGTTTCTTCTCAATTTTTGTTATATAAAACATTACTTTTATCAAAAATCAGCGAAAACTCATCCAAGGTCCTAATACACATACACACGCACACATTTGTTTTTCTAGAAAATTATTAAAATTTACACTTGAGCCGTGGGCTGCTCATGGGCAAACTCGCAGAAAATAGCCTAAAACCTCCCCAGGGATCAAACAAGGCCACCTGCCATGTTTCAGCTCATACGGTCTAAATGCTGAAGAGCCTAAAAACAAATTCCAATCAAACAGACGTAAAAACAGAAGCACAAAATCATATATGTCGATATATTTATGTATAATACTGATATATATTCATATAACACATGATGACTTATTTCGGAAACTTACAACAAATTTTGTAGTATAAAATAAACTATTTCCTTTATTTCTTCTCGATTCTTGAAGAATAATTTTTTACTGTTAACAAAAATATTATCAAGTGTTTGAAGTAATTACCGTTTACAGATCCTTAGATGGCCGGCTCGATAGTAAATTATTAATACAGATACAAAAATATTCTAAATTCTGTCGGTCCAACTGAAACTTTCTTTTAGCGGAAGGGACGTTCTCATTAAATAAATTATCAAATGCTTGATTAATGATGAGAGAATAATATCACTTATCTATCTTTAGACATCACGGTACTGGAATAATCTAAGAATAGAGAACTTAAATGTTCTTTCAAAGACAAATATTTCAATCAATTAAAAACAGCATTTCTTCAAGGGAGAAAAATAATCCAATTAAAAACGTTATCAAACGCTTCTTTAATGATGAAAGAAAAATTGTCACTTAAATATGCATAGATAAACAACTCGATAATGAAATAATGTAGAAATAAAAAGCTTCTATGATCTGTTTGTCCAAAATATCAGACTGGCATCAAAAGAGAAAATCTTTCATTCAGTTGAAAACAACATCAAATGTTTGATTTATGAAGTGAAAAAAAAAACTCACTTAAAACATTAAGGAATCTTGAAACGTTTCTGCGGGATTAACAATGAATAGCGGACTTTATAATAATTAGCAAAGCGGACAACAATAGATTCAGTAATTCCAGAAACAGTGAAATGTTAACAAAACCAAAAAATTTAAAAAGATAGAAAACAGCTCGGTCATTATTCAACAACAAAATTAAAGTCGATAGAGACATAGGATCAATAGATTATCTGATACCTATTTTTAATGGTTTCACAACCAAGAAAGGTGTTAAAATCACTAAGACGCAAGCGAGGGTGTTACTGAGAGTAATGTGAAATCATTAAACGGTGGTGACGAGAAAGGACAATATAAGGTAAAAGGCAAAATTTAAGGACTGATATTGGATTTAAATATTTGATCATAGCTGACAAGAAAGCAGGAACCCGGAAGATATTGTAAAGAAACAAAATTGTATATTATTTACATATTTGCATGCTGACTATTGTTATCATCTTTGCTTTGCTATCACAACGTTTCGGCAGTTGTGCGCTCCGGTCTTCATCAGGTATATGTCGATCCGCATAACCTATACGGAATTTCTCAGTCAACCATTTATTTAATCTACGGAGGTAGATTGTTCTCGTTTCATGGAAAATAGCCTTGAGAAATAAAGCGTTGATTCGTGAATTCACTGACATAGTAAATGTGAGTTCAGTCCCTGGGTTAGGTAGTGAGTACTTGGACCCAGTGGAAACGAGGTTAGCAATAACCAAGCAATACTAAAATAAGAACTAGACTAAATATGCTTAGACATGGTTAGCAGAACAAGAACAATCTAAACCCGTAGGATAAATGAAGGGTTCAGTTAATAGTGCAAAGTTCCCTAATGGTTCCTGATGGACATTAAATTCCTTTCAAACCTCTGGTATTTTTTTACGTAAATTACTTCAAGTGCTTCAATTACTTCAGTGTAGAAATAGCTATAATCAGAGTGATAAACTTTCTTTGGAAACACGTTAAAAATTGTAGAAATTTCAGCAGATTTAAGTCCTCCATTAAAAACAAATTTCTGTGCAATAAATAGGCTCTGATTTGAATTTTCATATTCGCTTATATTAAGTAATCAGCGACGTCATTTCAAATGCGCTGATGGCTCAGAGGACTTTGTTGTCTGCTATGAAATTCGAAAGCTCACTCTAACAATTGATCAACAATATTTTCCTCCTAAATATAGATATTTTATGAAATGGGAAAATTATTTATTAACCAATAAAAATTCTGAGTTTTGTAAATCTAACTTTTAGATCCTTGAAGCTTATTGCTTTGTTAAAAATACGATCGCATAAAGTTTAGAATTGATTTTTCAGCAAACAGGGTTGTTTTCGTCTGATCATTCAGACTTTTCTTAAAATTAATTATTAAATCTTTACATATTTATCAAGTAACCCATTACAAAACCTAGCAGTTTTAAAGTAAATTAAGAAACACGAAAATATCACACGTAGACAATAGGATTTTAGTAATTATAACAGATTCATATGTTGACATGCCGACTACTAAAAACTTACATGCATTCAAAAAAACAACGTAAATACTTGATATTCTCCTTATGTAGACACATTCTGTTTCTTCTATAATACTTAATGCAATTAATTCTGTCGTATTAAAAAAACAATATTTTTTAGACTTTATGTTGTGAGTATCTTTATCCTTTATTTATTTCAATTTGAAAGAAAACAAATACTCAATAAGTTAAATTTATGTAAATTTATAAAGCCGTGTTTGAAAATGTTTTTTCCTTTTCACACGCTTATTCCTCTACATTTCTATGTGTAAAATTCCTTGAACTCGGTTGCTAATAAAGATTGTTTCACAGATGTACTTCACTTGGATTGTTCATCGACATGTTTACGAATTTTTTCCTACATTCAAAGACATGAACCCTCATCATTTTGAAACATCACTCGACCTGAGTTTAAAGGTTTTTGGTCCTTTAAAAAACAGAGCTCGGCAAAAAGCCCGATGAAATATTATTTTATATGTGCTTTATTGTTGACAGATTCGGCAACGTTCAAAAAGAAAATTGATGCCAGCTCGAATTTGTCAACCATAGTAAAGATCATAAAACACAACATCACATAATTTCTTATGATAATCAAAAATCCAGCTACAAATATTAAACAAATATAAAATACTATTGCTTTAATCAAAATATATTGCGAAACATTTACAATAAAGAGAACACGCAGTTTATCAACAAAAAAGGAAAAACTTTAAGCTGTTAATTTAAACAAACATTCCCAAGCGGTCACCCATCTAGGTACTGGTCAGGCTTCACGTTGCTTAACTTCGGTGATCGTATGAGAACCGGTGTATATATATATATATATATATATATGTATGTATGTATGTGTGTGTGTGTGTGTGTGTGTGTATATATATATATATATATATAAGCTGGGATACAGCGAAACAGGCTTTTATGTGGATGACTAATTTATATATATATATATATATATATATATATACAAGGAGAAATACCAATGTACTATCTTCTGATATCTGGTCTATGCCCGCGCGTGGCTCCTATTTTAAACTTAGCCCTGCACCGTGTTCATTTCGAGTGGGTGTACGTCTAAATCCCAAACCGCATTTTTATTATTAAGCTTTAAGACTGTATCCCCACAATGCAGTGCCTCTCCCATCCCAACTACGAATGGGAGGGTCACCCGCAATATTTGATACCTATGGTGTCGTAACTTAGAAATGCCGTAAGTGCTGGTTTATTTTCTCCTCTACTCTCATGTACGTGTACGATTTCCACTTTTAAATCAGTCATATTCCGTTTGACTGAATGTACTGGTAAATGTCAAGCTGCATTTTTTATACGCACCTATGATAAAGTACCAGGCAGTAACTCGCCAGCTGCACTCCCTGATGCCTGGGTTGTCCCAGCAGGGAAATGTCGAGAAAGAAGGGTAATTTTTGTCTCCAATCCCATGTACGCGTGATAAGTTGTGAGTAACGGGGAAGTTTCAAAATAGGAAATACAAAGAAATAATTATTAGCAATCAAAAGGAGATAGCTGAAATTTTTAATGGGCGCATAATGAGGAAAGAAGGCTTGGAGAATTGAACATCTAAGAACTTGTTAAAAGGCAAGCAAGTCAATAGGAGACATCGAGTAACCTGCCTTAACCAGTGTGTATTGATAAAATCAAAGAAAGAAGACAAAGTGGGGCAAAAATTGCTTAGAGCAACTAAAAAAGTGGACGAGGTGGAGAACAATGATCTTTTATGCCTCCAAAGAACATGATAAATAAAAGAAAAAGCTATATTAACCTACTAAATTGTATTTAATTATCTATCTTTTCCAGTGTGTACATATCTACATATCGTATATCGTATACTATCTAGATGATTCATATATGTTGGTGCTATACAAGTTTTCTTCTCACTTTGCAGTAAGTTTATGTTTTTAGCAATTCTTAATTAACTAAACAATATAAATATCTTGCTGTCCGCAAATCTATCCAAGTTTATTTATATCTATATATAATAAATACATAAGACAATTTAGAAAACTTCTAATCTGACATGTTTTGCTGATGAACCTGCTTCATTGGAGAAAAAATATTTTTTTCAAAATTCCCATGGACTTAAAATATGATTCAGCTGAAGCATATGGAACGCTTGATTGCTGTTTTAACTCTATAGTTTTTATTAAATTAATGTCCTGGTTATGACGATAAACTGCATCCGGAAGATTGGGAAGTTTTGAGAAACATGGAACCACTTCTTAAATGCTGTTGTTCGTAAGTCTACCCTGACTCAGGGTGGTAGCACTTGTTAGAGTCCCAAGTAGTTAACCCCCAAACTAAACACTATGAAAGTATAAAAATTGACTTTTATAGTAAATGTTTCCAGGAATACATTTTAAAAAAAATAATTTCAGCAATAAATCTTTGAACGAAAAAATATTACCAGGAATACATTCTTGAAGGAAAAAATATTACCAGCAATACATTTTTGGAATACACCTGACTCCTCAATAAAACTCACTTTACAAAAATGCGTCAATGAAACCTGATCAACAAACTTATTTAGAAAATATATTCTAATCATACAAATTTATTGTAAAAATCTCGTCGGCATTAAATGAGGTTGATATGCCATAAAACAAAACAAACCAAAGCAAATCATTTATTAAATTGAGGTTTCATAGTTCAAAAGTGAGTTGAAATTAAATGAATGCGAGAAAGAACGAGCAACTAACACGACTAAAGAATTTAAGTCACTGTGCGTTTCCATTGTTTATGCATCTACACTGGTGGCATAAGCTATCAAGTCACCTATCAAGTCACCATCTCTAGCCCGTCCTGCTATTAATAGCTGGGGTAGAAAAAATATATTCACTCCTTTTCCAAAAAGTTTTGCGTGTAAGTGAATGTAACGAGCTGCAATCTATTATACCAAACTCACATCTTTCATTTAAAATTAATTATAATCAAATTGAAACACCGGTTCTCGTACAATCTCCGAAGTGAAGCAACCCAAATCCTGGTCAGTGTCTATATGGGTGATCTATTATGAATACCAGGTGCTATTACCTTGGATGTTAGAATGATATAATTGATAAGGGCTTGGAATAAGAAAATCAAAAGGCCGAGTACTAATTCCAGCCGGATTTTTTATATTCACTTCTGCTCATATACTTTTGGGAAATGTATGAAAACACATCTTCTTTTTTCCTAGTTATGGGTTAATTAAAACTTTTAGCTGTGAATCACTATATTCCCTTTAATAAATTTTATAGTAAAAGTAAAAATCACAGGCTCAACGCGGATTATATTTTTTCTTACTAATGTGGGCTTTTTCGAAATATTTTTTTTTCTGGTGACGCAGATTCGTCGGTGTTAAATATCAAAACAGAAGTTTTCTAAATTGTCTTATATATTTACTATTTTGTTGAATTCCCCTTCAAATTTTATTCATATACAGGTTGTCCACAAAGTCTGTGTGCACTTTAAAAATGCATAACTTTATTTGTATTTGTGATAGGAATAATCTGTAAAAAATGAGCTTGAACAATAAAACTTGAAAGATACTACAGTGTTTCAACAAGAAGGAGCTCCTTGTCACTTTGCTCTGCGTGTTAGACAGTTTCTAAATCAGGAATTTTCTAACAAATGTATTGAAAGAAGTGAATCATTTTATTGGTCTCCACGTTTGCCAGATTTAACATCATTAGATTTGTTATGGGGACATGTGAAAACAATTGTGTATGCAACCAAACCTAGTTCATTAGAAGATGGGAAAGCTAAAATAACTAATGTGGTTTCTGACATTACTGTAAATCAGTGAACTGCTAAATGATATTACCCTTTGTATTGCTAATGATGGAGGACATGTGGAAACTTAAATAAAATTTCAATAAAACTTTAAAACATATAGATTTACTTCTTTCCAATCCTTTTTGCAAATTATTTCTATCGCAAATACAAATACAGTTATAATTTTTTTAAAGTGCACACGAACACGAACTTGGACATCCTGTATGTTTATTCCATCAAGGTTTTATTTACTTCTGAATATTTCAAATTTCCGCGTCTAATCATATCTCAGCGGCCTATTTCTATCTATATTTACCAGTCGTTTATCTCCGCATCTATCTAAGTTAGCACGTATAAATCCATTTATATCTACACTGCCCATCGACATATCTATCTCGGGGCATACATACCAATCTATGCCTATCGAGACATATATAACAATATTTCTGTATCTATCTCTGTACACAACAATCAATTTGTTCGCGAACTTCTATAAATAATCCATATCTCTAGCTATTCCAATGCGTACATATCAATCTGTCCCGTTCCCTCTTTATCTAAATATCCCATCTCTATTTATAAATATAAAGATCTCTGTACGCATTCAACTGTATCCATTGATACTCCTCTCATCTATGTATCTATTCCAATTTGTACATGTCAATCTGTCTCATCCCTCATCCATATCTAAATATCCCATCTCTATATATGAATATAAAGATCTCTGTACGCATTTGTCTGTATCCATTGATATCACTCCCATCTATGTATCTATCCCAATTCGTACATATCAATCTGTCTCATCCCTTCCATATCTAAATATTCTATCTCTATTTATAAATATAAAGATCTCTGTACGCATTTGTCTGTATGCATTGGTATCTCTCCCATCTATGTATCTATCCTAATGCGTACATATCAGTCTGCCTCATCCCATCCATATCTAAATATTCCATCTCTGTGTCTAAAGGTAAAGATCTTTGTACGCATTCTTCCGCATCCATTAATAAATATCTCATCTAAATAATCTATCCTAATGCGTACATAGCGTACATATCAGTCTGTTCCAATTCATTCATATCTATCCTATCTATGTATCTATCGAAATGCGTGCATATTAATCTGTCTCAATCTATTTATATCTAAGTATTCCACCTCTGTATTTATCCCAATGCATGTATATCAATATCCTAGTTCATTCACATCTAAGTATCCCATCTCTGTATCTCTCTCACTTCTTATACAACAATCAGTCTGTCCCAGTCAGTCGATCTCTATCAATCCACAAACTGTTATTACTCAATCCTTTATCACTCAACTCATCTACCGATTCAAACCCTTCTGCATTCGGTCGCCTTCTTTGTAGTTTCCAAAGCGTCACCAAAGGCAGAGCCGTTCCGATCACATCGAGTAATTGGCATAGTGAAACGGCGTCATCAGGTCTCCACTGCCATGACCCAATCATTTGGTCATCAATGATCTAATCTTCTCTCTTGTCGTTGTCGTCATCTCCCTGGGCGCCTGACATCACACACAAACCGGCTTCAGTGACATGAAAGAAGAGCCTCTTCGGAATCGCACAGCTTTTCTTTTATCTTTTATCAGTTTATAGCATGACCATACATTATCTGTATGATTTTCAAGTCACTCTACTTTGGTAGCAAATCGATAATCGGTTACAACTATAGACGCTGCATTCGGAAACGAGTCCGATAACAAAAACTAAAAATTTTTTTTTTTAATCTTTCAGAGTATGTTTTGAAGTAATGAAATTCGACTTATATGTTATTAATATACCTCTATTGGAGTACATCAGATATTTCTTTTTTTTAAGATAGAATAAACAATGATAAAGCTAACATAATCCTTAGAATTTTTATTAATCTGGTTTAGTTTGCTAAAATGAATGTTTTGTAAATGTAGATTTTCAAATATTAGTCTCCCGGAGATTGGAAATTAGATTTAAAAACACGGGATGCTGGGCAGTTATATGATGTCTCCTGTACGACATAATAATAAAAACAGTATAATTTTGTCATAAATTATAAAAGAAAAAACCTTTGTGTCCTCCACATATTCTGACAGATTTTTCAACACCTGATGAACATTCATGAATGTTCTCAATTTTAAAAGCCTTGATAAACCAATGACATATTTGCTCTTGTATATAAACACATGCAGCAAAAAAATAATTTCCTTTGCTTTGCGTTGGCTAAGAATAGTTTCTCCTCTTGTCTTTTTATTCCATTTGTTTCTTCACAGATAAACAACATAGGAAAATATTATATATATATATATTAATCATATCACCCCGAGCAAGGCGGTAACGCCACTGATGTGCAGGGGGCTACGTAAGAGTGAAAAAATTGGGAAAGAGAAAGCCGGAAACCACATCCTAAACAGGGAACAAGGGATGAGCCTCTTCACCTGTTCAATAGACGAGGATAGAGTGTGAACCGGGCGATAGTTTATATATATATATATATGTATGCATATGAACAAGCTATTGTAAATATATTTAAATAGGCATAGTCTTATTCATTTGAATGTGTGTTTTATAACAAGTGTAGAGATTTCTGTTGAGCGACGCTCGTGGCAAGTCAGAGTGCTTAAATTAATTAGCGTCGGCAATCACTTAATCGGCATCTTAGTTTTTATTGGATACTCGGCAGGATAGCACGTGCCTACTGCCATGTTGGATGCGTCACCGAGCGCCTAGGAAACAAAATCGTTTGATGTTTTGAATCTTTTCGTTTTTAGAACAATAGATTTAAAGTATCAGATTAAATTTTTGTTCGTTTTTATATTCCTTTTTTATACTTCTGTGCATTTTTTAGAATTTGCATTCAAAATAAGGATATGTCCTATATATCGTTACGTCGAATATTCGCAAAAATACTACAGATAAATTTGGCAGGCTATAGTTACGAGTTCCATTCACTAGCAATACTTGGAATTAGAAAGTTCATGCCCCTCACAAAATATTTTTCAACAGATATTTTGTGAAAATGAATACACCGTAGAAATGTCATTTAGCATGAAATATCCTCAAGGATACCTACGATTTTTTTTCAAACTAATGTATGCTAGAGTTCTACATGGTAGGCATTGCATTTTTGCTAAATTTGGTCGGGTTTTTTTGCTATTCATCTCGAGGTTCTCGACAAAATCCACCGAATATAATCTATCCTAACTTAGCATTTCGACTTCAGTCACATTCTCACCGACGTGATGTGGCTTCCTTCTGTCTTTTCTACAACTATTTTCATGGCAACTGCTCTAACGAGCTTTCTTTTTCCTTTTTTTTTTTTGCCTTCTGGTTCCTCGACTACATGAATTTAAAGCTTGCTACTAGATTAGCATTTCGGTCTCACTTTTTTACCGCTTAAATAGTTAAATAAAATCGGAACTTCTACTTCAACAATTTATTTTCTCACATTTCCCGCATGTAGAACTCCCTGATAGCTACAGTCTCCAAAAATGTAAAGGTAATGTCAAGTGGCCATCTTCTGTTTCATTGAAACCCATCCATCTTCTGGCCTTTCTTCAACAGCGCCTGTACCCATTCTTTTTCTCTCACTATAACCGCCGCGTACTAGTAACGGTCCCGCCTTGCTTAGAGTGAAATGGTTAAAAAAATCTATGAAAGAATATTTATATTTAAAATGATAATGTTGCAAAGTTTAAACCTGATACCTGCAACATAATGGTGACTTTTTTCTACCCAGGCCTGCAACATGCGTATTTTCTCAACATAATCTCGTTGTTTGCCAATGCAATTAATTCGATGGTAAAAATTATTTACATAGATCGAACATTGTGAGACTTTCAGACAAAACTGAATTAATAACTCCGGATCCAACTGTGTGTGTGTGTGTGTGTGTGTGTGTGTGTGTGTGTGTGTGTGTGTGTGTGTGTGTGTGTGTGTGGACAGATGGATAGATAGGTATAACATTCCAAACTACTGCTTGAAAACTTTCTGCAACTTACCTCTTTTAGTAAGCAGCTAATTAGAGGGTGTGGATAATTTGTTTCAACTGTAAATTGCGCGTCATTAACGAGAAAATAAAGGCAGATTTAATCTGAACATGATTACTACATAGCGGTCTGTTCAGATGAGCGCCTATTTAATTGTGACACGGGGTTTCAAGCCAGTGGTTAGAGCTTTTCAACAATAATAATAATAATACTAATAATAATAATAAGGGACTGGCTATCAGAGACTCTCTCGTGATGGCCTTTATACGAAACTTCTTCAGCAAAAGCATAGCTACATGTCCTCTAGAGTATGTTCACCACCCTACCCACTAGAAAAAAAAATGAATTTTTCACTTACAGATAAAAGGTCAGATTCGCATATGTGTGGCGACATTTTGAGTTGACGTTAATTATTACTGATAATGATTGTTTTATGTTTGTAAGTAGGAAGTATTAGTCCAATTTATGTGACTAACCATGTTTATATTTATTCGTAAAAGAGACAGGCGAGTCAAGCGTTAAAAAATCAGTTTCGTTGCCCTTTTACTTTTCGTAACACGAGGGTATCGTATATTGGCAATCATGAAGACTGACCACAATCAGAAATGAGGTACACTAAATGCATTATCGAATCGTTCAGGCAATGGGTTGCCTTGATCAACTAGTCCATTGCAACTGCATATTCTTATTCTCTGTGCCGTGCCACTTCAAAATGTTGCACCGTTGTCTTTCTTTTGCCTTCGATATGTCATCTTAGTGTCAAATTCTTTCAAGAACGCATTCCCTCGTTATGTGTCCGAGACATTTCAACTCTCCCTTTATAATTCTGCAAATTCCAATTGAAAATTAGTAGATAAAAAAGATCAAAAATTAACAAAGAATAATGATATCAAAATCTTTCATTCTTAAAATAAATAAGTACACCCAAGAGAAAATGTCCCACGATCTTGTCACGAAAAGACAACAATCTAAGGCAGTTCTTCCGTCAGATGTTAATTTCTTCCTTCTGTTATTCATGATCATTCCGTATATAAGTATAAATTTTATTATATCGATATAATGTTTACGGCACCGTTTTCGTCATATTGTTAGGAAAAACTTATCGTCCCGTGTATGACGATAAAGTATATCAAGAAGCAAGGCCTCTGATCGGGACGATTTGAGAATCGTCGAACCACCTCTTAATTTTTGTTGTTTACAGGTCTATCTTGACCCGGGGTGGAAGCACCAGTTAGGATGCCAGCTGTGGGAAAATAGTTAACCCTTAAACTGAGTCCAACACTATGAAATTATAAAAACTACATTTTTATCGTAAAAATACAAACAACACATTTTTGTAAATAAACAAAAATATTGCCAACATTGAGACACATTGAAATCTAAACTTATTTATAAATGGAACTTTGTCTGTGTGTGTATTCGTTACCTATAGACTTCGAAATGGCCGAACCGATTTTCTTAAAACTTTACACAGTTGTACTATAATCGGCTGCGAGTGTTCTTAGCTAGGTTTTATGTCGAGGTACCCTCGATAAATATCGAAAATCGATAATAGGAAAAATCGGGTTATAGAAATAGTGGTCCGATTTTAATCAAATTTGATACACTCATAGACAAAGACATAAGAAACGATATTCAGAAGTTTCAAGGTTACAGTTCTTACAATAGTGCAGAAAATTTGATATCGATACCAGGAAATCAAAATTTGATTTTCATCCATTCATTTTTCTTTCAGTCTACGGTTTCGCTTTAACTGGAAACAACTATTGCTTTTTAGTCTTTCGTGCCAACGTCCAAAGAGTCTGAGCTTACAACAGTGCAAAAAATCGATAATATATATATATATATATAAAAAGGCAAGATGCTTGTGTGTGTGTCTGTTTATCTGCCTGTATGTCTGTATTTTTTACTCCTTTTATTTTAGGTTTTGCTTCGGGTTTGGCTCTAAGTAGGTATAATTGTAGTTCTTAGTCTCAGCCATGATACTATTTACTCAGAGGACTTATTTAACCTTCAAAATTCAGTTTACGACGAAAAAAGATTATTTGATATCGATACCTAGACAGAAATAGGTTATTTATTGATGAGCACGAACAGATATTCCATATCAGCAAAAGCAATGGACGCCTGATAAGTCAGGATGTACTTGGCCGAAACGTTGCCTCTCCATAGTAACATATATATCAGTTTGTGATACAATTGTAAATATACAAAAATATTACCAACAATATATCTTTGTAACACAAACTACTATTGCTCCCAAGAAAATTAAACTTATGCATTAAATGACCCATAAAAAGTTGATGTGCGGCTAAACAAACAAACAAAATAGGGAAATTTTAGAAGTTCTCTTGAGCTTTACTCAATTCTTCATTGTTCTTCTGAAGTAGAGTGTTTAAGTTCTAAAAATGAAGTTTTTAAAAGAAACATTCAGAAACTATGAAAACGTCTTCCGATTTGAGGAAATTAAAAAAGGTCAACATTTGTTTTTCTTTTCACTCGACACAAAAACACTTTCAGAAAATACGGTTGTTAGCGTTAAAAATTAACTTAATTAAATTGTTTTAATCCCTTATCAATTCTTCTGTGGGTTATTTAAATCTAAGACATATTTTGGATTGTAAGATTTGTCTTTTTTGCGTGTAAATATAGCATTAATTAACTTTTTGATATAACAACAATTTTTCCGATAAGTTAGCTATCTAACCAATAGCTGAGGAGAGAAGAGATGAAGTTTTACCTTCCTCAAGTAATATGAACTCTGCTCACCATTTCTCAGTCTGAGATACTATCAATAACGCGGCCTCCGCATTCATATACTGCCACAATAACATAGAACCTGTTTCTCAAACTGAACGCCTTCCTCCCATTGAAACTGGTGCCCTGTGTAAGTTTTGCGACAAAATCTGCAAATTATCAGCTTGTCTAAAGAGGCACACTAATAGATTTCATCGAGATGAAGTACTCTTTAAGACTCTCATTACACCTTTCGTATGTAACTTATGTAAGAAGACTTTTAGGAGAGCTGCAGCGTTGAAGAGCACATAAACGTGGTAATGCTCTGTAGGTTGCAGTCACTATCATAAATGTGATCAGGCTTTATTTTGTTTTAAAGCTTTGTTAACCGGATGTCATTCCTTTTATCATATATTAGTTTACCTTCTTCTATCCTTTGTTCTTTGTAAGTGTTTGACGACTTAATAATAGGAATAGTTGTCATTTTCTTTCTTTTTATACTGGTCAAAAAAGATTTTCATATTATAATTAAGAAGATATGGTCGTCTCCTGTGGATAAGTGGCAATCATTATTTACTTGCTTTCCTGATAGCTACAATCTCTAATCCTTTTCTCTCACTGTAACCCCACTGCGCACCGGTGGCGGTTCCGCCTTGCTTGGGGTGAAATACTTTTAATTCGTTCTAATTAAACGTTACCTTTGCTTTCTTATTCTGAACTTTATCTATCCCCTACACATATTCATTTATTTAGTATAACTAATTCTTCGGCGAAGTGGTCACTTTGCTCCGCATCTACTATTGTGTTTAAAATTTACTTACAAACACAAAAACACAAGAAATTAAAATCATCATGGGAGACTTGAATGCCAAAGTAGGCAAGGAGACAGAAGGAGAGACAGCTGGCTACTTTGATTTGGGAATCTGCAAAGACCGAGGTGAAAGATGGGTCCAGTGGTGTAAGGCGAATGATTCAAGATCACCCAAGACGCATATGGATTTGGAGAAGCCCAGGAGGTGACAAAGTAATACCAATTTGATTACATAACCATAAACAAAGGATTCAGGAACACAGTGGTTTAATGCAAAACCTATCCAAGTGCCGACTGTAAAAGCCTTCCAGTTATCTGCAAACTAAGGGTGAAACTTCGGAGACTCAAAAAGTCTAGTGCAGTACCCAGATTGCAATACAACAAGCTTTTAAATGACTTCAACCTTCAGAAAAAATAAATACACTGACATAAGATACGAAGATGATACAATGCTGAGAGCAGACACAGAAAAAACGTCCTAAAAAAGGTATAAGAAGAAACTCGAAAGAAAGGACGACAATTTAATTACAAGAAAACCGAATGCATGGTCGTCAGCAAACACAGGAGCCCAAAATGCCAATTACAGGTTTGGGGGTACTAAAATCAAGCAGGTACAAAAATTTAAGTGTTTCGCAAGTGTTCTAACAGAAAACGGAAAATGCAACACTGAGATCAGAAAGCGAAATGGCATGGCGAAGGACGCATTCCAAAAGCTGAGTAGAGTATTAAGAGACAAGAAAATTTCTCTAGAAACAAACAAAGAGAGTACTGGATTGTTATATGATGTCTGTTCTTCAATATGGCAGTGAATGCTGGACAATATCATCAATGATGAAGGAAAAACTTGAAGCAACGGAAATGTGGTTCTACAGAAAGATGCTGAGGATATCATGGACCGAAGATGTGAGCAATGATAAGATTCTGAAAAGGATGGAAACGAAAAGGAAATTAATACTGAGCATCAGGAAAAGACAGCTAAAGTTTCTCGGATATGTAATGTGGAAGGAGGGCTTGGAGAATTTGCTACTCACAGGTCAGATAGAGGGTAAACGAGACAGGGGTAAGCAGCAGATAACATATTGACAGGGTTGAGCAGGTGGATGACAGAGCGGGGTTTGAGTGGTGTGACAAGAGAAAGTGTGCTAAGAGCCACCAAGGATAGGGAGATGTGGAAGGCCATCGTCGCCTACGTTTTGAAGGGACATGGCCCATAGAAAAAGAAGAAGAAGGTGAAGAAGACTCAAGAGATTTAAGATTAAAGAACATCAATACGCCTGGGAATATCTTCTGACTATCAGGATAATCTCAGAAAACGATTTATAAAACTCCTGGATATGGATATATTTCCATTACTTAAACGTTATTTTAGTGAATACTCGTATTTGAACAGATTTTCCGTTTATTTATTAAAGTATATTTATTTCTGTCTATACTGTTTAAAAACAAACAGAGAGCGTTTACTTAAATACGAATATCCACTAAAATAATGTTTAAGTAACAAAAACCAAAGACATTTATTACTTAAACATTATTTTAGTATTTAAATATTTCACCAACGTTAAGCAACGTTGAGCCTGGTCAATACTTACATGGGTGACCGCTTGTGAATTCCAGGTGCGTTTAGTGACGGTTGTGCTTTGTGATGCAATGGATATCGGCTCGGAAAGGGAAATCGGTGAGCCGAGTTCGAATTCCAGTTGAATAACCTGCATTCACTTAAACACTGGTACCCTTGGGAAAGGTATTAACCCGTCCCTTCCCTCCAGTTATGGGTTAAATAACAGGGTAGGACTTGGGGATCCTGCACTTAGAAACAAATCCCAATGAATCTTGATACTTGAAAAAGTAAAAAAGTATTACTAGACACAAAACTTATATAAAAACAACAATAAATTGTTGAAAGAAAAAGGTACTTTTTTAATCGTATCATCCCGAGCAAGGCGGTAACGCCACTGATGTGCAGAGAGCTACGTAATAGTGAAAAGATTGGAAAAGAGAAAGCCGGAAACCACATCCTAAACAGGGAACAAGGGATGAGCCTCTTAACCTGTTCAATAGACGTGGGTGGAGTTTGAATCGGGCGATAGATAGATCTATCTACTCCAATTTGAAAAAAAAAAACAAAGTGAGAAGATTGGAAAAGAGAAAGCCGGAAACCACATCCTAAACAGGGAACAAGGGACGAGCCTCTTAACCTATTCAATAGACATGGGTGGAGTGTGAACCGGGCGATAGATAGATCTATCTACTCCAATTACCAGCAATAAATAAATAAAAATTTAGTTGGCAACAAATGACCCGCCGAGGTTGATATGCCATAAAAACAAAACAACCAACAACCTTCAGGCTCGTTTCGCTTTTGCACGCTCAACTTTCTTTCTTCAAAAACTGTTACAACCATTTTAAACAAATTTCGGCCAGTTAGACCCTATCACTTGCCTTCTACTCCCAAGAGAGCTAGGAAAAGTGATGCACACAGGACGGATAGAGGGAAAGAGAGATAAGAGACGGACTTGAAGCGATGATTGGTGGGACGGTGATTAAGTGGAATAACAGGAGAAGGAATATTAAGAGCAATACAGGATAGAAAGAAGTGGAAGGCCGTCATGATCACCTACGTCCTAAAGGGAGACGGCGCATAGAAAAAGAAGAATAAGAATTTGTCGGATGAATAAAAAAAATCACTTTCTTTAGAAATAAGGACCTATTATTGCCTTCTTTAATGAATTCATCATAATTGCTGTAATTCTTGTTGTTGGGGGTGGGTAGGTTGATTTAACTGTTTACCCATGTTTAATCGTTTCACTCCAAGTAAGGCGGAAATGTTACAATGGATTACAAAGAGAAAGAAACAAAATGAGAGGTCGTTATAGGGAAGAAAAAACAATAAAAGAAACAGGTTTCAGGAAGACAAGATGGTAATTGAGGTTGCATTTACATTATTGAAAACCGAGTTAAGCAAGAAACCGGAATAGAGTTCCACATACGAGACGCAAGAAAAAAGAACCTATCAGAATAGAACTTACGGTTAAATTTAGTTATCTCAACAGTAAAACCATGAAACCTAGTTTCCAGTCTAGTAGTACGCCTAAATTCATGCAGTTGGGGTATCAGTTGGTTTGGGCTGGAGCTGCCAAGTTATCACTTTTCAGTATCGATAGAGTTTAAAAGCATCTCCAAGTCCTTGTGGATGACACATTATTTTCAACCTTCCAAACTATTTCTCACAGGCGGGAAGGGGCAAGCCCTATCGCTTCTTCCATGGAAAGTGCTCTGATGAACTACATTCATTGGTTCCTTCACAGTTAGGATCCGCCATGCTAATTTATATTATAGCAAAGCTCTAACAATCTCTCTGTATTCCATTAGTGAGAAGTCAGTTCCACTCGAATGGTTTCTTCGTGCAAATCACTGCTCTATGGAACCTACTCTTAAAAGATGTTTCCCCGATCACCATAATCTTAACCTGTCTAGCGATAACTATTATCTTCCACTCCTATCCGTATCAATTGTCTCAATGTAATCCTCTACTTCGAGTGGCCCCCGGGACTTGTACAGTGTGAACCTTACTATTATGAAAAATAAAAAGAAATGAATGAATAATGTGAAAAATAAACAAGATTTAATTGCATTGTATTTCAACTATTTAAACCAAAACAAAATGAAGATCATAAAGTTTATTTTTTGAATTTGCATATTGCACTTACTTTACAGTATAAACATCCTCTCTATTATAATAGTGACCGTTGTGTATCTATTTGTTTATATATATATATATATATATATATATATATATATATAAACCATTCTGTCACGCTCATGGAGAGAGAGACAATAGCGAGGCAGTGTCAACGAAGTTCATTCACATTACTACCAGTTATTAAACTTTAAATTTTAATGCTTCTAAAACGAAGCTACTATCAATTAATCATTATAGACAATCGCACATACCTCCTATTAGCATGGACCAGGCTTGCCTCCCAGAGAGTAAAACACTAAGCCTCCTTGGTCTCACACTTTCAGCGGACCTCAAGTGGAATGACTATATCGAATCCATTGCTAAATCCGCTGCTATGAAAGTCGGTTCTCTGTGCAGGGCCCGGAAGTTTTTTCCGTCTGAATCTATCCTGCACATTTATAAATCTACCATCCGCCCGTGCATTGATAAACTGTTGCCATATCTGGTCGGGTGCCCCTGCTATTCTCCTTGGGCTTCTCGACAAGGTACATCGGATGGTCTGTAATGTGATCGATACCGACTTAGCAAACCGCCTGCAGTCTCTCTCTCACCGGCGCGACGTGGCTTCCCTGTGTCTCTTCTATAAATACTTTCACGGCTTCTGCTCCGATGAACTTAGATCACTGGTGCCCCCTAGGTACGAATTCGCACGAGATACTAGATTAGCAACTAGATCCCACCCTTTTACAGTGAAACCGATAAAATGCAACCGCAACTTCTACTCCAACAGTTTCTTTTCTCGCACTTCCCGACTGTGGAATTCTCTTCCACAGGACTGCTTCCCCAATGGCTACAATCTTCAGGAGTTTAAATGTAAGGTCAATAGACACCTCCTAACAAACTAACTTGCTTCCATTCTTTTAAACTCTTCCCACCCACCCATCTATCTATCACCCCCTTTCTGACATTTCCTACATCTAACAACTCTTTCTATTTACCTCCCCCTATGTAGCCCCAAGCGCAATAGTGGCAGTGGAATGCCTTGCTTGGGGTGAAATGATTAAAAAACAAAAGTTATGATAGCTTTTGCTATGTTTTTGCTCTTGAACAGTGCTTAATGATTTTTTTTTCTGCAATTATATTGTCGAATAACCAAGAATATATATCTTTTCTATTATAATAAGGACCGTCGTGTATTTATTTGTATATATATTTATATATCCCTCTTATCTTCTCGATTATTATTTTTCTTATATCTTACCTTGCAGTATAGCCCGGCGTTGCTCGGGTGTAATGAAAGCTTTAAAACTAATCCATGGTCCTGGAGCTCAGACCCTTTGGACATTGGCACGAAAGACTAAAAAGCAATAGTTGTTTCCAGTTAAAGCGAAACCGTAGACTGAAAGAAAAATGAATGGATGTAAGTCAAATTTTGATTTCCTGGTATCGATATAAAATTTTCTGCACTATTGTAAGAACTATAACCTTGAAACTTTTGAATATCGTTTCTTATGTCTTTGTCTATGAGTGTATCAAATTTGATTAAAATCGGACCACTACTTCTATAACCCGATTTTTTCGATTATCAATTTTCGATATTTATTTATTGAACGAGATCTTGCTCGACACAAAACCAAGCTAAGAACACTCGCAGACGCTTATAGTATAACTGTGCAAATTTTCAAGAAAATCGGACATACACACGCACAGACACATACACACACAGACACAGACAAAGTTCCATTTATAAATAAGTTTAGATATAAAATACTCAATATTAGTTACTTCAATATATATGTTGCCGTCATTTTAGACGGCATATCGAGATAAATATTCTGCCGTCATTTTTGCCGTCATTTTTGCCGACATTGGCCCACTCGTTTAGAAATAAATTAAAAATGTTACGAATGGTTCAAAAGTGACATAAAAGCTATCTGAAGCCGATTAATACAACTCATTACATACATAGAATGCTTGAAATAGCGGTCAGCTTCAATTTCTCACGTAGCGACTAATTGCGTGGAGATCAGATCGTTGAAACTTAAGTTGTTCGTTAAATGAGAAAATATTATCTAATACTATTTTGAAAAACTTTATTTCTTTGCAAAAGATATTAGAATAACACAGACCCAAAACAGACAGAGATGTAAGACAGAGATGTGTCTTCTTACCGGATTTATTCTCACATATACTGCGAGGCAGTCCAAAGAAAACTGGAAGGCCTACCAAGATTTATTATCGGCGGGGGCAATCTTAATAACATTAGATATGCAAATAGCACAGTGTTAATGTGAGACATGAAAAGAAAGCTGTAAAGCTATAAAGTAGTATTGGAAAGCAAGAAGAAAGGACTTGTTATCAGTTTTAAAAAGCAGAGTGCATGGTTCAGTAAGATGCGAGATACACAGTAGAGAGATGTCAGTCAGTTAAGTGCCATAAGTGATACACGCTTGGGCGATCATGTCTTGAAAGAGACATAACTGACTGGGCAGAAGATTATCCCGCAGTAGTTGCCATTGCTTTCTGTGGTAGACTGGTTGCCGACCAAGGCTATAGAAACCAATCTGTCCTGCTATTTGACCCATAACTGGGAGGAAGAGACGGATTAATACCTTTCCCAAGGGCATTTGCGCGTAAGTGAATACAATGGATTCAACTGGAATTCGAACTCGGCTGCCCGGTTTCTCGTTCCGAGCCGATATCCACTGTACCACAACGCACATCCTAGAGAGATGTACAGATGTTTAAATAACTGGGAAATGTTTCAACACACGGCGAAAAATGTGATGCCAAAGTAAGATGTCTCCTAAAAACTAAACCATGTATTAGGTAAAGAAAAATTCGTACTAAGAAAGAAAAGAATGAAAGACGATGTAATATCATTCCTTCTGTATAGCAATGAATGCTGGATAATTTCCTCGCCCGTGGAGTGAAGATTTGAGGTAAATTAAATTTGCTGGGAATAACATGAACAGATCATCTAAGCAACAAGAAAGTTTTAATAATGTGCTTAATATAATTTTTAGAAAACGAAAATATAGGGCAATTTAGGACATTAAAACAATTAGAACACCGACTTTTATGCTACTATGGTTTCTATTAATGTGGTATCATCAGATTGGTGTAAACAATGGTAGCAGAAATGTTGAAGTTCTAATTACTTTATGCCATGTTAGAAGTGACTTTTACAGAAATTAGATTTTAAAATTTGATAAATCAGTAACCTTTCACTCTTACCTACCACTACTAATCCAATGGTCAAGCCACATGCCTCCCACTACCAAAAGGGAATTTACCACTAAGAATCCCCTCGGCTTATCCCTATAGTAACCGATATTCCCCACGTCATCCTTCACTAGCCCCTGCTTCCGGCATAAGAATTTTTCTCCATTCTTTGACGGGGTTAGCAATACATTTTTCTAACTGACATGAAATAGCTTTTCCTCCTAAATACTATCTGAATTTGCATATATATATATATAAGTAAACTTGTCGTTATACTCGTTTCGAAAAACCCTCCGAGTACATACGCGGAAAGAAAAAATGATAATAAAAAAAGAAAGAGCTAAGCACTTGAACATCAGTCAAAGTACGTAGCCCAAAGAAAAAACCAGAGACAAGTAACCAAACATAAAAAGCGCTCAATACGCAAGAAGAGCAAAGGGCAAATGCCAACAAGACTGTGTTGTTTACCATGTAAAAGTCTACAAAAATGCAGATCTGGAACCTAAGACTTACATAGGTGCAACACAGAATAGTTTCAATACTAGATATTATAACCATACGAGTAGTTTTAGAAATGAAAGGTATATGCACAGTACAACACTAGCTACGTATGTATGGTCTATTAAAAAAAGAGTTAAAAATTGACCCCGTTCTAAAATGGGAGATATTAAAAAGATGCGCAAAATTTAGAGCAGGACAAAAATTTTGTAAATTGCGTGGGAAGAAGTTAGCCATAACTCTGTTTCAGCCCACACATAGTTTATTAAATTCCAAGTCTGAGATTTTAAGTAATAGAAAAAAACATAGAAAAAATTAGCTGTTAAATTAGAAAGTAAGTTTTATTATTATCTTTATGAGTTGTAGGTTGTGTTTACTAGATTTTTTTTTTTTTTTTGTAATAAAATGTTAACCTCGCATTTTGGTGTTTGGTGTCTTCTGTTTCGATCACGTGGGTTTCCGAGTTTCTTATATTTGTTCGACTTCGTTTAGCCTCTTTAGCCAACTTTCCCTGAAGATCCAATTTCGTGAAACCTTGGTAGGTTCGTTGGCTCTTTGGATAGTTATTTATCATATATATATATATATATATATATATATATATATATATATAGAACGGACGTCGGTTTGAAAATAGGCTCTGACAAACAATAAAATAATGTCTGTAGATTTTCTTTAATTTTGAAAATGATAAGTATTTTAATAAACAATAATTTTACAATTATTTAAAGTGTGGATATATTTTGGATGGATATATAGGGTGTTATCGATGAATTGTTATCTACATTACGCGAAAATGAAAATAACACCAACATAGCATTTTAACAGATATATTTATCAAACCATGGCCTCGAGACGACTTCGGAATCTCCTGCATCTCTTATCGACGTTCACTTTGCTTAAGTTGTGAACGTTACTATAATCCTGGCCGTCGGTTAATTTTTGGTGTTACAAGAAATTTTGTCGCTCAAGTGCGCCCCCCCACGCATAATAATCAAAGGGTGAATGTGGTTGTAAAAATTGACTGGATTCTCCTTCCTGTGTGGAATAATGCAGAGTCCTGTTGGCATACACATGGTTTTCCAGCAGCCACTCTCTTGACCCAGGGCAGCACTACCTCTTCAGAGCACTTGATGTAGGTCTTCGTGTTGAGTCTGAGGCTCTGTAAGAAGATCAATAGAGGCATAACGTCACCATAACTAGTGATCATGCCAAACTCGTTCGTAGTGATCATTAGATCTATCCAACTCTTTCTGAATCTTCTGTATTGTCCCCAGATTGATACCCAACACTCTGAAATGTTAGTACTAGAATTTAGGGCGCGAATACCAAACAGTACTGAATGCCATTCCCAAATTTCTGGAAGAGTGAGTTGCGTCATGGTACTCTTTTTCTCACGGTACCCAACTGACTATATTATACAGTGCAGTCAACAAAATCGAAGAAAAACATGCAGTAAATAAAAGAAATAAAATGGCGGCAGTTTAGTCACCGCACCTTGTAGATATGACGATACTACTGATAATGATATGAACAAAAGATTGTTACAATTGATAACAAGAAAGCCGCTATCATGTAGTTTCGGGGCAAAAACGATGCTTACAATAAAAATGGGGAATAAAATAATTTAAAAATAAAAACCTAGACAGGATATTAGTAAAAGACAATAAAGGAACCAAGGAAGAATACTTTTCAATTCTCAATTTTAAGTTGGGCGATATTCAGTTACGTTGTATTCCTCCAGGATTCTTCTTCATGTGCCGTATTCCTTCAAGGCGTAGGCGATCATGGACCTCCACTTGTCGCTCTCAAAATTCTTCCTCTTGGTATCTCTCCCAAACCCCGCTCTACCACCTGTTTGCTCAGCCCTATCAAGTAGGTCTCATGCTGCTTTCCCCTGTCTCTCTTTCAATCTATCTGTGCTTTTAGTATTAAATTCTCCAGACATTTCTTCCTCATTACATGTTCCAGAAACCTCATATGTCTCTTCCTTATGTTAACTATGAGTTTTCTCCTCGTTTCCATCCTCTCCAACACCTCGTTGTTAGTCCCATGCTCAGTCCATGGTATTCTCAGCATCCTTCTGTAAAAATCCCAGTTCTGCTGCCTCACACCTCTCCTTCATCCTAGAGGAGATTGTCCAACATTCACTTCCATACAGAAGGACAGACATTACATAGCAATCCAGCACTCTCTTCTTTGTTTCCAATGAGATTTTTCTGTCTTTCATTTATCTGGTTAGCTTTTTAAATACGTCCTTTATCTTTACTTGTTTAATTTTAGTTTCTCTAACTTGTAGTTGGCATTTTGGGGTCATCTTTTTGCTGATGACTATACATTTACTACGGCAACAGATCTATCTATCTATCTATCTATCTATCTATCTATCTATCTATCTAACGCTTAAAATCATGATCAAACTGTACACTTGGGAATTGTCTGTTAGATAAGTTTATATCTTCTTCCTGTACCGTGTCCCTTCAGGACGTAGGCGACCATGGACTTCTACTTGGCTCTGTCTCTTGTCCCTCTCAACTTTCTTTCTCTTGGTATCTCTCCCAAACTCCTCTCTGCAACCCATTTACTCAGGCCTATGAAGTAGGTCTCGCTTTCCTCTGTCGCTGTTTTTTTCTACCAGTCCTGTGGGTATTAAATTCTTCGGGCCCTCCTTCCTCATTACATGTCCCAGAAACCTCATCTGTCTCTTCCTTATATTAAGTATGAGTTTTCTCCTCGTTTACATCCTCTCCAACACCTCGTCGTTAGTCACGTGCTCAGCATCCTTCTGTAAAAACACATTTCTGCTGCCTCAAGCCTCTCCATCATCCTTGAGGGGACCATCCAACATCCACCGCCATATAGAAGAACAGACATCACAAAGCAATCCAGCACTCTCTTTTTTGTTTCCACTCAGATCTACATATAGAAAGCATTTCAAACTTTTTTTTATTCACCAATATCTTCCGTTAGAAGAATTCTGAAATGTATCATTTTCTTTCCGGCATGTTCTATAGTTTTTAGATCCTATCTTGAAGGCAAATGCTATTTCAATTTAACTCCGGTGTTTCTCTGCCTTTATCTTTCAACTGTTATAAATGCCTATAATACGATATACGATTAGCCGACTGCTTTCTCGCAAAAAATTACGTTTATAGTATACTGTTCCCATGGTCTTCTCCAATGTAGGACATGTGAGCTATCACAGTTACCTGACGCTTACAGCCATATCACGTTGAAACACCGGAGTTAAGCAACGTCGAGCCTAGCCTGTACTTAGATCCGTAACTACTTTCGAATGCCAAGTGCTGGAAACCGGGATATACGGGTGATGTAATGGAGTTCTGATTCAGATCGAGTTCGTTTTATTAACTTCGTGCAAGTAACGTTGGAAAAGGTATGAATTTATCTCTTTTCTCCAATCTAAGTATTAATTAGTAGTTCTTGCATCCATAAATCATTATCGCCAAATAATCTGAATTTTTTCTGATTTTAAGTAACCTGAAAAAGGTGAGTAAGTTGTAAAAAAACAAATTAAGTAGTGTAAAAACAAATTATTAATCAATCAATTCACAGTTGCCTGATACACTTAGTTAAACATTTACTCTCGAACGTTGCTATATCTATATTCTGCCCATTTTTTAGACTTATAAAATCTTACTGACAACTATTCTATAGAACACCCTCACAGCTTTAAAACACACCAAAACTCAGTGTATCAATCTTGGGACTGAAAAAATATGAGAGTTTATTTATATTAATTAAAGTTTGATGATGCAATCTCCTGCAATAATAAATGTTGATTTTTTTCTCGGTAGTCTTAAACCTTTGACTATGACTGTATTTTAAATGGCAAGTATTTCTTTTATAAAAAAAAATATTTGACTTTTTTTATCATTATTATTTATTATTTAGTTTTTTAATATAATTTTTGACAATGTATTTAACGCTTCTCTGTGCATCACATGAATAAACCAAATGTTGTAGAGTGAAAATGTCAGCTAAAAAAACCATCTGGTAACTAGGTCAGGCTACAGAATAATTGATTCAGGTTTGTACATTGCGAACTTTATATTTGTGTGATTGTCTGGTATTTCGCAACTGGCTTAAAAGTTTTTGGGTACATGACAAGATTAAAATCGCAATTTTCAATGCTAACTTTCAAATTAGCAAAACCTCCTGACTTTGGTACAAAGCATTCTTCGTAAATTTATCATCACACAAATTTAGACCTTCCTCAAGACTTAGATTAAATGATATATATATATATATATATATATATATATATATATATATATGTGTGTGTGTGTGTGTGTGTGTGTGTGTGTGTGTGTGTGTGTAATACAAGCATCACTTCCTCTGATAAAATTGTTTTTTTAAGATTCTGAGAGAATTTATTTCTTTTTCAACGGTCTGAATGAGACAATGTAAGTAAATTTACAATGTCAAAATAAATCCTGATTTATAACCGTTTAAATATGTGTTGAGTTTTTCTCTCAATATATATATATATGTAATTTTATTTTTAAATTTCTTATACGCACAAATATATATTTCTAAAGTAATGAATATTTCATTCATGAATCCGACAGATTCTATTACTTAAATGTTATTTTTAAAGGATACCATATTTGAGTAGACTATCTGCTTATTTATTAAACAGAATATTTATTTAGATTTATCTACCGGCCTTAATATTCGAGAAATTTTATTAACGTAAAAAATGCGCTCTTCAGGATTCAATCCTTTAATTTCAGTTCAACTTTTGGATAATTTTTTATTAAGTTGGTTCTAAGCTTTCGGCTCACATACATGAGCCACAAGGACGTTAACACAAAAACAGCCACCATCAGAGACGATTTTATCTTGTGTTAACATAAAACTCCGCTAAGCAACGACAACAAATATTTAGGTACCTCCAAAAAAATCGCTAAAAACAGCATGAAACAGTATAGTATGAATAAAACATTTCATAAACTTAATAAAACAAATTTTTTCCATCAAAATATTTATATTATTATTAAGAGGAAAGATCAAAGCAATTTTTAATTATTTTTAAAAAAATTTGAATCCCTGCTAACATTTTCGAAATTTTGATAGAAAATGTTGTTTTATTTGAGTTAGCGGCTAAAAAAAAAATTACGCCTTTATTACAATGGGTTATGTAAGGATGACACAACCCACTTTTTTCCCGGTAACAAACACATTCATTTGATAATTCTCGCAAAAATGAAATAATAATCAGATTTGAATGAAACCTTCAGTATTCATTCACAAATGAATGAAATTATTTTTGAAATTATTATTTTTTTAAATTTCTTGGTGAAAATATTTTTTTAACTCTGTTACCCCCCTCTACGTAAATCCATGAAATTGTAATAAATTTTAATTAGCTGTAAAAAAAAATTTATTAGTTAAATGCAGGACTCATTGGGGCATATAAATCATCTATGTTTTTTATTCTAAAGTGGACAACCTGGCCGAAAATCTGCTTCGAAGAGTAAGATAAAAATGCAATAAAACTCTGATATAATTTAATTTGATAAACTTTTCATTGCTGGAATAAATAATAATTATTAAGGACATTATAGTCTGAAGAAAAAAATTTTTTTCGTTTACTAATAAAATTTTGAAATAATTGTTTATATTTTTTATTTTTTTATTATAATAATTCATAAAAGTGTTAAAAATATTTTAAAAACCTGTTATAAAAACGTTGTTGAATTTCTTTTTTATTTAAGAATTGATTATCATATTGCCTATCGAAAATTGAAAAATTTAATAAAAATCATTCACCAATTTTACTTTTAAAATAATTAAAAAAAATTAAATTTTGGAAATTTTTATTAATTACGGTGTTCCATAGGGGTCATAACAAGTTTCCGTAGAGGTCGTATTGTTTTTAGAAGTTAACAAGTGTTTGGATGAATTCCCCTTACATCGAAAACTACACAAACCACACTTTGATTCTAATTTCATTCTTTTTTTATTAAATTAAAATTATTCTAAAAGAAATTTAATTTTTCAGAAAGCATATTAATAATTTAAGATAAATATGTAATATCATAATATCTAAACTTAAAAATATTTAATATTTCAGAAAAATATTAATAAATAACATCATATAACTTAGTTCGGTTATTTTAATTTAATTCTTTCTTTTAAAAGAAATTTAAATTTTTATTTATTCAGAAAGCATATTTCTATTTATTCAGAAAGCATATTTTATTTTTATTTATTCAGAAAGCATATTTTATTTTTATTTATTCAGAAAACATAGTCTGGCTATAAATCTAAACTAAAATTCTATAAAATATTATACTTGCTGAAAATATTATGTTAAATTTTTAATTTTACTATTTAGTTAAAAAGAACAAAAAAAATTTAAATTTCCAAATGTTACGTTTTAAGCTACATGAATTTTTTGTCACTTTCGGTCGCCATCCAAACGTCATTCACACCTGCTCCTTGTCAACACATAATTTATCGCCTAGATAAGCGCTGACAAGAGGTCTACCGTCAGTAAAGAGTGATTTATTTTGTAAATTTCCCGACAGTAAGCAGTTAATAATTGTTTGAAATCAGATAAAGGTAAGTTTCAATTATAAAAATCAACTTAAATAACGTGTCAAGGAGGTATATTTTTTGTACAAGGTTTTTAAAACAGAAATTTAGCTACTGTTTACATAAAGTGTTGATTATTCAATAATGGAGGTAAATTTAAAAAATATTTTTTTCAGCAGTTAAATTTGTGATTCCGAGCAATATAATTTCGGTTTGAACTAAACCAGGGTATTTTGCTTACTGTAATTAGTAAATTAAATCTCTTGGCTTTCAATTAAAGCTAAAATTAAAGCTTCAAGAAAACATTTTTATTTTTAAAAATTAAATTTAAATTGAGGTATCGAAAATAAGCAGTGATTTTGTTGTAGGTACCTAATATATATATATATATTGAGAAGAAAACTCAACACATATTTAAATCACGATTTACTTCGACAATCTAAATTTACTTACACTGTCTCATTCAGACCGTTGAAAGATTAATACATTTTTCTCAGAATATTTAAATAAACATTTTTATCAGAAGACGTGAAGCTTGTATTTTTATTTACATATGTGTGTATGTGTGCTTAAACCTGCCGTAAAAAAGTTGACGGCAAAATATTGAGAGGGTTACCATTTGTTTCCTCAGAGGATATGCCCCCATGATTTTGATAGAAGAGAATATATATATATAGATATAAAGATATATATAAATACACAATGTTTATTATTATATATAGACAGGATATATTAGAGAGAAAGAGGGAGTGAAGTGGGTAATCGACTCGGATCAATAAATTGGCGTGTCGTGTTCGAATTTTAGCCGAGTTTCTTGTATTCACTTTCGTGAAAATCTCCTCTCATCTTACTAAAACCACCTGGAGGGTCAATAGTAGGCTAGACTGGGTTATTGAGCTTTGATTAGCAGCCAGTCATGAAGAAGGTATCTGAATTCAAAGCCAGGCGGCGACTGTTTTGGAACTTAAGTGTATAGAGCTGGTTAATGTATTTATTTATTTATTTTTTTCAGCCTTGTCTTTTTTAACCAAACTCCCTACAGCTTACAAGTTTTATATTGAATAATATTCATCAGAAGGGTTTTCATCAGAAGGTTGGTTGTCGGCAGTTTGGAATATGTAGAATTAGTACAGAAGAGTGGAATAATAAAATATACATTTTCAATGTAAATAAAGAAATTTATTAAAAGAAGGAATAACAAGAGTTGTAGAAATTAATGTTCAATTATAGACCTTAGTAAGAAGTTATGAGTAGAGTTCGTGTTCCATGATAAAGTTGTTTGTAAGCAGTAATTGTTGAGATAGAAAAAGAAAGAGAGAGAGAGAGGACAATACCCGGGTCACTTGAAGTTGAGAGTTACATTTTAGATGTGTGTCAACAAACCACCTCCTCTGAAATGACTGCTGTGACCGGTTAGAGACCATCCTTAAATATCAACTCAGTCACATGATGTGGCTCACAGAATGAATTTTTTCTTTAGTTGTGGAAAAAAGGTTTTTCTGACTCATTTTGAATTTTGCGATCTGATGACCAATCAGGTTCCAGAGTTCCGCTACAGGTCCTTAAAAGGAATTTGATATTTATTTTTGGTTTAGCTCCAGAACTTCTGCGTGGAGCACAAAGACTAGTTTTGGTCATTTGCTTTCTGGATCTCTGAGGGCAAACATCCGGTCCCTCGCTTGCTCGGTATCTCCACAGAACCTCGTGACACTTGATCTCTGTATTCAGTTCTTACAAAGATTGTGACTGGTTCTGCACAAACCTTGCCACTATAATCAAATCATATGTGCGGGGTAGGCTGGCAGTTCATTTCTCGCAGCTGAAATGTTAGAACCTCATGTTGTTGTTGGATGTTAAAGTTTGAACTGGTGGGGCTGAGAAATGTACAACGTCAGAACATTTGCCGCGGAAATAGCCATATCCTTGCGAAGTTTCATGTCTGGGATGGGAATTGAAGATAACTAATTTATACTACAAGGCCACGTAGGTGCATTTTTAAATCATCATGCCTGGAAAGTGAAGTTCCAGCAGTTACAACCTAGATATGACAACAATCTATTTGTGCCTGTCGTCTAAGTATGTATACGTTAAACGGCACCGATATTTCTGCTTGTATTTGAACTCTTTAGATGGTATTTGAGCATATTATTTTTTTCTTGACATTGTTTATAATTGTGCGAGTACGCATGCGCTTACGTGTGTTCGCGCTTATATAGGCGTAGGTGTATAAAGGCACGGATCTGAATGTGTAAGTATGTTCTCATATACATCAAGTTAACGTGGAAAAATCATGATCATATATCTTCTGACCGTAAAAATTATATAAACATTTGCTTACATCAGATAGATACATGTGTATAACAATTGTATATAGGTAAATCAGTATGTCCGTAGCCTCAATTACAGATATAAATTTTTTTTTTCTAAAATGTAAAACAGATTTTGTTTTATGTTATTAATATTCACTACTGAACCAAATATTTGTTGCGTAACATCGATTTTTTCATTAAACCACGTGCTTATACAAGTCTCTAAGTCTTTAATTAAAATAGGACTAGTCTTTATAATTTGCAAAATAAAAGGCGAATAATGTATGCTGCACTTAAATATTATAGTAATGATAAAACTGTTTTATTGTTGCGAGGTTGTGAGAACGCCCGATTTCAACTCCTTCATGAAAACTAATTTTAGAAATTTAAAATTGGCGATCGTATCTCAGGGAGACATCTTTCACTGACGGTTACCAAGGTGACAAGTCAGAACGAGGCTTCCTAATCCATTGACTGAAGCTTAGTTTTTATTTTTTGTTTTTTTGTTTTTTCCCTCTATTACTGAACAAATGATAACGTTCGTACATAGTATGGAAAATTAGCGAAAATAATTGCATTAAATGAACAATATTTCCTCATTATTATAAAATGCCCAACTCTTAGTATGTTTTTTTTTCTTATAACGAATCCCCTTTCTATAAAAAAAAATATATTTCTCTAAAAACGACACTTTTCACTTTACTGGCATTTTTGTAATGAAGACGTCATCCTACCTGACAATGTTTCATTCATCCTTTTTTTTACCTTCATTCTTCTGTCTTTCTGAATGAATGACAGACTGACAGAACTAGTGACGTAATGATATACACTTCCTTTTACCACTTTTCTGTCTTTTTCTCCCTCTCCCTCATCGAAATCTCTTTCTCCAACTCTCTACCTATCTCTTTACTTCCTCTATACGCTTCCTTCACGCCTAATCTCAATCCAAAGATGTTTCTACTTCCTTTTTCTTTGTCAACCTTACCCCTGGAAGTGACAGTGTCGGGAATCATGTAATCATCCAACCCATTCATGAAACTCTGGAGTGATGGGGGAATGAAATACAGATAGGGACAAATTATTTAAATAAATTGTAAAAAGAACATGAGGAAGTAAGAAAGAGGAATTGGAGGTTAAAAAAGGGGAAGAGAGAAAGGGAAACAGTGGAATAGAGATATAACGAGTAGTAATTTTCCACCAATCAACGCAGTCGAACCAGTGAGGGATTATGTGGAATCGGAAGTAGAACAGCTGGTTCTGACGTCACTAAGCGCTCGGTTACGAGTAGATGGCTTCTCACAGACAGGTAAGTAAATATGTAAGTACGAAAGTAAACAAAAGATAGTGACAGGTAGAAAGGTAGAACCTAGATGGAGATAAGCGCCAAACTGCGCATGAGCAGAGCGCTATTCCCACACCCCGATAAGTTCTGAACACTTGATTACAGGTATATTTTCATACTGATACGCAAGTCTATTTATATGACACAGTGATACCTTGCAGTAAAGTAAAAAAGTGAGTAAGATAGAATCGAAGACAATTACTTCTGTAGTGAGTTCGATCTTCAGTAAGTGCACTTCTAAGCTAGACTCAATAAATAACGATGGAAACTATAATAAGCAGAGCCAAGAGGTATATATATAGATCTATATCTATATCTATATATCTATCTATCTATCTATATATATATATATATATATATATATATATATATATATATTAGAAAAAATTTTTGATATTCTACAATTTCATGGGTAATACATATTTCGCCGCCGATGATGACCTTGCAGCTCGTCAGACCCAAATGATACAATAGTAAATCTTCAAAATATCCCCCGAAAACATGATGCACAGACGATCACGTGTCTATATTTAGAATAGATATTTGTAACGGTAATTTACGAAAAACAATTCCTCGCTCATTCAAAAAAAACCCAAAGAGAGAAAAAAGAAAAAAAAAGTCGACAATTGATAAATGGAAAGAAGAGAAAAAGGAATGAAATAGAAATAGAAAGAAAACGAACAGTACGCAGAGAAATAAATGTTAACATCATGTATCGACACAGCGTCTATAGCAACCCGTCTGCTTTCTTAGAAAAACATGACATGGAAATTTAACACTGAATTTAGTTTCAAATATAATGGGATATATTTACGATAAAAAATAAATTGTAAATCATAATTTTAATACAAATTTAAAAAAATAATTCCTATTATTACTATTTTGAAAATTAAGTTAAAATAATTAAAACTTATAAAAGAAAACAAAAGTTATAATTAAATATAGGAAAAAGGAAAAGTTAGAAAAATAAACGTAAAAAAGAGAGAGAAAAAGCAAATAAATAGAATGAGAGCAAATAGTATAGAAAGAAAAGAATTTAAAATAAGCGTCTTAGATCGTCATCAACGTCTATTAAAATTACATGCATTCTTAGAAAAACATGACATGGAAATTAATGTTAAATCAAATTATACCTACAATGGGATATATTTATGGTTAAAAAATAAAATTATAAATCATACTTCCTAATACAAATTACAATATAACCACTAGTAGTAATATATTATAAATATAGTTAAAATAATAACTTAGTGAAAAGTAGTTAAATGAAATATTAAAATACAATCTTAAAAATATCTTAAATAATAATAGATAATGATAATAAAAACAATAATAATAATATATATGTATATATCAAAACGAATATTAATAGTAATAATAATAATAGTAATAAATAATAATAAATACGTATATAGAAATTTTTACACTAATAATAAAAATAATAATAATGTTATTATTAGAAAAATATATATATCTAAATAATAGTAATAAAATAATATAATGAAAATAGTAATAATAATAAAAATAAAAATACAATATATATATGTTTATGCATATATATATATACATATAATAAAATATTAACGCAAATAATAATAATAATAATATTACTATTATTGAAAAAGAAAATAGATCCTCAATAATAGTAATAAAATAATAATTATAAACGTAAAAGACCTACTTACACATACATATCCACACACACACATATATATAGACGCATATATCTATAAATATATATATATATATATATATATACATACATATACATACACATACATACACTTAAATACATGCATACACAGATATATATATATATACACGAATGCGTCAAAAACATCAAAGCACAAAAGTATATATATACTATATATTTTTCTTTTAATACGTATATATATATATACACAGACATACATCCACATGCACACACGTATATACATACACCACACATGCAAACACACACACACACACATATATATATATCCATGTTTATATCTATATATATATATATATATATCCATATCCATATATCTATATATACACTCACATATACACATATACATACATACCTACACACATACACGCATATATAAACATAAAAGCAAAGATATCCACACATTCATATGCACATATACATATTATATTACAATCTACAATATTATAAAAACACTACAATAATATAATATAGCATTGATATAATAATTATAAAAAATAAAAAAACATAAAACATAAAAAATATTTTGTGGTAAAATGTTTCCAACGGTACATTCCAGATTTTCTCCAAAAGTTTATTTAAGTTAAATTAATGTAGATTACTTTATATTTATTTTATGTTTGCATTTAAATATTAATTCGTTACGTTGATTAAAGAGTTCCTTTGGATTATTGTATTTGATAATAATCAATTTCTCCTCCAGGCATAAATTACGCGTATCCCTGAAGTTGTTGGGAGTGTTAGCGTATTTTATTATCCTCCATTTGACCACTGGGCTAAATCCTCTATCATTAATATCCCAGTATTTTTAGGCAGAGCAGTTTGATGTTTCAAGGAGACGTTGGGAAACGAGTGTCTGTGGTTGTAAAATCTCTGTTTCCAACTACCTGCAGTTATCCCTATATAAACTCTTTTTCTGATAGCGTCCTCTTCTAAAGATAGTGGCTTTATAATCAGCTTTTTCCGAATTACACGTGCCATCAACGAGACAATTCGTTTTATTGATGCAATTGCAGTAAGGGTTATCTTCCAAAGGTTTGTTATAGAAGTTTTTAAGTAATTTATTATTATGAGAATTAATTATGTTTTTTTTTTGTTTTTTTTTTTAATCATATCACCCCAAGCAAGGCGGTGACGCCACTGATGTGCAGGGGCTACATAAGAGTGAGAAGATTAGAAAAGAGAAAAACAGGAAACCGCATCCTAAACAGGAAACAAGGGATGAGCCTCTTCACCTGTTCAATAGACGTGGGTGGAGTGTGAACCGGGCGATAGTTTAGTCTATCTACTCCAATTGAAAAAACAGTGAGAAGATTAGAAAAGAAAAACCGGAAACCGCATCCTAAACAGGAAACAAGGGATGTTATTGGTAGTTGACTAACTAATTTTAAGAGTTTTTCTGTTGAATAATTTACTTAGGGGGTGGTGTCGGCGGAAATGTTTGTTAACTAAATTGAAAATGTATTTACCTATGTTTACTTTGGACAACTTGCAGAAAGTAGGGTTGAACCATATCATTTTTCTTTTTCTAATTTTGCTTTTGTTTCCATTTCTAGCTTTATCTTTCAATTTTTCTTTGTATAATATTTCCTCTTTAAAAATACTCTTCTTCAGGGCTTCATTGTATATTGTTATATTCTCATTGAATATTTCTTTATTAGATGATAACTTATTAATTCTAATCTTGAATTGGGAATTTGTTTAATGATAGATTTAGGATGATTGGAATTAACATTAATATAGATAGGGGATTATAGACATAAATCTAAGCAAGAGCCAACAAACCTACATGGCTGGCCAATTTACCCTGACGAGCCGTAGGATGAAACCTAGGTAGGTTTGTTGGCTCTTGCTTAGATTTCTGTTTTTATTGCTCTACTTTCGTATTGAGCACTTTAGTGTTAGGGTTTTCGTCTTGTTTTTTTTATTTCTTTCCTACGAGTATTTGACTTTTTGTTCATGTACTTCGTTTGTTTCTTTTTTTACTTCCCTTTTTTCCCTCCGAGTTCGTCCTCGGTGGGTTGTTCAAGACGATTTAAATTATAGCTTAATTAGTACTAGTTTTGGCAGGGTTAGTTCTGTTACTATTGGTATTGTAATTACTATAGTTATTATTATTAATAGACAGGTGATTATTTATATATATATATATATATATGTGTGTGTGTGTGTGTGTGTGTGTGTGTGTGTGTGTGTGTGTGTGTGTGTGTGTGTGTGTGTATTATCAGTTCTAAATCCATTGATGTGAGTGTCAGGATAGAAACTGATTTCTATTCTTTCTTCAGATTAGGTCATTTGTAGTGGTGTGCAGTATTTATGTTCGGGGTGTGTAATGAAATTTGTTTGACTTTAAAAAAATATCGCGTTATCAGCGATTGCATCCGATTTTTTCACGCCCAAATACTATTGCCTTTGCTGTCGATTAGTTGTTTTGCGGCCATTGTCTGCGGTGGTTGTTACTCCAGGGATGCATAGGAAAATTGTAACGCAGCACGTACACACTGACAAACCTTTCAGCAAGATCTCAGATAATGTTGGTGTCAGTCTCTCAACTGTCAGTTGTGTCATCAAGTCGAAGAAACAAACTGGAACCATCAGTCCAAAACATAAAAGAAATAAAAGACGCCAAGAGACGACGTATACATGATAAGGGAAAGTGTGAAAGATCCTAGAAAGACATTATTAGTTTTGTTTCTATTAATTTGCACATATATGGGTGTATGTTAGAGAAAGAACGATGAATTCCTCAAGAACGACACACGTCATGCTAAGACTTTTTTTCTATTTTGTCACTCTGTACTTCACCTATGGAATGTACTTGAATCTGAAAGGATATCTGAAAGGAACGTAAAACTCAGAAGAGGGGATAGAAGGGTCATGGTTAGTTTCATATAGGGCTAAGATATCAGGTGAGTTAGTTTGAAGGAATGATTCTACGCTGTAAAAGTTAGTGCGGATACGTCGTATGTTAGTGAAAGAGACGCAGACAGGTTTGGGCATTTTCTGAGTAGCTGGTTTTGTTTTGCTATTTTGTTTGGTTTGCTTTTTTTCATAGTGTTTTAGTTGAGGCGAGAGGTCTAGAGTAGAATCAGTCGGTCACAGTTTGCAGCATGTGAGGGATGGAGACTGGTGCAGCCTGCAACATAATGTGCCTCGGGTTGCCTACCGGAGGTTCATGCAGGGACGCCCGTCCATGCGCGATATGGCACTACAGGAACCCCGATATTATTCAACTGTTGTTCAGAGCAGCTTCTCAAGACGCTACGCAAGAGTTTGGGCTCCTAACTACCAGTAGAAAGCAACAATCAGGAAACTGCCAACCCGGTACCAGCAGAATGAAGAGACGTTGCCACCATACTCAATAACTGCAAAGAGCTTCCAACTGAACTAATATTAAGACCGAAGGAGGAGGTAGATATACCGGGAACCCCTTCCTAAACAAGAAACAAGGCAATCACCTCTACTCCTGTTCAAAAGAAGATGGTGGAGTGTGAAACCGGGCGATAGTAGGTACTATCTACTCTAATTTAAAAAATAGAAATAAAAAATAAAATTAAACATTTAAAATTTTTAAAATTTTAAAAATTTTTAAAAATTAGAAAATTTTTTTTTTAATTTCTAAAGTTTTGTGTTTCTAACACAAAATTTGTAAGAGTTCATCAGCATACAATAGTCCCGTCTTATCTGTGAAGTAAATGTTTCAAAAACGCCAACGGATATTTGAAAGACATTTGAAAAGAGAGTAATGAACCCTATATTCTCTTTAATACAATAAAGACCGTTATATATATATATATATATATATATATATATATATATATATATATATATATATATACAAATCAATAAGGAACGAAAAAATTAATTGCCACGTTCAAAACATTAATTTAAAACAGTTCTCAATATAAAAATAAACCAATGAATATTTATTATTAATTATTACTTTAGAGCATGTACAAACGACAAACTACTACAAAACTGTACATTTTGTTTCGAAATTGAAAGAACAATGTCTCATCAAGAAGTTAATAATGAAGGTAAAAAACGTTTTATTGAAAATATTTTTTAAAAAATCACCACTTTTTTTTATTTTGGGAAATCTTTTTGTTCGAGGTAAAAAGATTAAAAAAGAGGAGAAAAGAAAGAGGGTAGAAAAGATGAGAAAATAAGATGAGGAATCAAGAAAAGAAAACAAAATAGGGAAGGGAAAAATACAGAGGAATACAAAGTAAAGAGGAAAATAAGTAAGAAATTATTGAGAGGAAAGAGCCAATGAAAACGGCTAAGAGAAATTTTAAATATAGGCAGGAAATGAATTGTAGACAGATATTGATATCGGTGACATGGTGTCTGGGATCAAATCTTTTGGCATAAAAAAATTATACTTCTATAAAGAAAAAAGAAAAATACAAAAGGAGTGGAAATCGAAGAGGAAAATAAAAAGGAAAAAGTGAGAAACTGTATGGAGGGAAGAAAGGGGAGAGACAATAGAAACGGCTAAGAAAGAGAAGTTTTAAATTTTAGCTGGAAGGAAATTGCAGACAGATACAAATACATCATTTAAATGATGAAATAACATACATAAACAGAGAAATTATTCATAAAACATAAATTAGAGGAAATTTAAAAGCATAACACCAAAATATAAACTCATTAGAGCTAATATAATAAATTGGAGAAATAAAATAAAAGAAATTAAATTAAAATTAATAATTAAAATTTTAAAATTAAATTTAAAATTAAAATTAAAAGAAAAATTAGAAAAAATTAAATTAAAATTAATATTAAATTAGAATTAAAATTTAAAGCAGTAAATAGATCACAATTTGTAATAGAAAATAAAGATGAAATATCATAAGAAAAGAGATTATATAGTTAAAGTAAATTATCCAGATAGTAAGATTAGTAGTGTAAAAAGTTTAGAATTGATATAGTTTCATACCTTAGATTTCATAATCCTAGCCGAATTGTAAGGTTAATTCTTTAATATATTTACAATTTACTGTATTTTCATGCCTTTGATTTAGTAATATGTCACTTTTTATCTACTCAAAAATTTCCATTTTTTTTTTTTCGCGGACAAAGGAAACATAGTTCATTCCTGTGACGCTCATGGAGAGAGAGAGAGAGAGAGAGAGAGAGAGAGAGAGAGAGACAATAGCTAGGCAGCGTCGGTTCAGTTCATAAGAAAGACAGCAGAACAATAGAAAGGCTGCTTCGACTCAGTTCATTAGAGAGATAATAGAGAGGTAGCGCTGGATCAGTTCATTAGAAAGACAATAGAGATGCAGCGTCGACTCACTTCAGAGACAACAGAACAGTAGAAAGGCAGCGCCAGGCTCAGTTCATGCTCTTTACTACTAGATATTAAACGTTACTACAATTTATAAAATCTCCTTTTACTCTTTAATAGTGCCTTATTTTATTTTATTTTATATCTGTGATAAACATGTTGTCAAGTATTGAATATATATATATATATATATATATATATATATATATATATATATATAAAGAGCGCTTTGTATTTATTTGTATATATATATATATATATATATATATATATATATAATTCTCCGAAATATTTTGCTTTCATTTCTGACGGCAGGATTACATTCGTGTAATTTTTCGATACATACATATTAGGTTGTCACACATGAAATAAGAAGTGATTAAAACGCCTCTGAAATATTAAATAACTAATTCATTTAGTTGTAATAAACAGAACAGTAGAAAGGCAGCGCCAGGCTCAGTTCATGCTCTTTACTACTAGATATTAAACGTTACTACCATTTATAAAATCTCTTTTTATTCTTTAATAGTGCCTTATTTTATTTTATTTTATTTTTGTGATAAACATGTTGTCAAGTATTGAATATATATATATATATATATATATATATATAAAGATCGTTTTGTGTTTATATATATATCATTCTCCGAAATATTTTGCTTTCATTTCTGACGGCAGGATTACATTCGTGTAATTTTTCGATACATACATATTTGGTTGTCAAACATGAAATAGGAAGTGATTAAAACGCTTCTGAAATATTAAGTAACTAATTCATTTAGTTGTAATAGCCACCATGTTGATGAATGACTGTTGTTAAGCGCACCTCTAAACTCTTGATCCCATCTTTTAAAAAATTCATCCTTTGAAATGATAAATAGTTAGAATAGTTTGATTACCTCGTTTTTATTTCAGAATGTTCTATTACGTATGAAATGCTCAAATTGTATAAACATTTGTGCGAGATGTTTTGAGTTCTGACGCAAGTTTTCGGACTATAGTTCTCAAATTTTGATCAACCAAAACGTTCAACTGATCATGTCGGATAAGTGATTGTGGTCTTCTCCTTGGTTTATTTCTATGACTATGACCTTCCGAACAAAACTTCTGAAACCATCTCTGTACATTTCTAATTTCAACCAAAGACCGCCTTGATATTCTGAAATGCTTCGGAGACAGAATGCCTAGTTTGAATTTATACAGTAATATTTATCGACATAGTTTCATTGCAGTCAATTTCAGTGGGATTCTGAACAACAATCTATTGAAAGAAAAATTATCTAAATGAAAAAGTGTCATGAATAAGTGGAGATTTTTATATACTAAGAAGGTTACTTCGTTAAACTGCCGGATCTACGGCCAACCAAAATGCGTCAACCTAAATGGAGGTTAATAATAATAATATCACGTTGGGAATATCACCAGATAATGGCTGAGCAATGGATGAAATGAATATTCTCCCAGTTTGTATTTTTTCTCCATTATGGGCATTATTATAACCATGACACTATAACTTCTTATTTCACGGATGGAACGGGACAAGACAAAATGGCTAAAATTTAAAAAAATTGTTCTCAGAGAGTTTTATACTTCTAAGTTGGCGTGCGTTGTGGTGAAATTGATATCGGCTCGGAATAAGAAATCTGAGATCAGAGTTCAAATTCCAATCGGATAGAACGGGACAAGAAAAAAAAATCTGAAAGAAAAGAAAATTATAAACATGCTTTGTACCCAGTCGGTTTTATGGCGTTAAGTCATGCCCAAAATTATATGCACACATTTACATGTTTTCCACTCAAAGAACAAATAAAACATGTATGCAACAATCACAGTGAAAAGAAGACGATAGACTTACTTGTTATCATACTAAACCACAATTGAAGCTACTGGAAATTGTTTGGGTTTCTGAAAAAGCTATGCATATGGCGTTTAATGATATCACGTCACGTCGGTTTTGAGCGATGGACGAAATTAATAGTCTGTATTTTTTCCTCCATTTGGTCATTATTATATCCATGATATAATAACTTTTTATTTCACGGACGAAACGGAACAGAATAAAATGTCTAAAAAGAAAAAGAAGCGATGGATGAAATTAATATTCTCCCAGTTTCTATTTTTCCTCCATTTGGTCATTATTATATCCATGATATAATAACTTCTTATTTCACGGAAGGAACGAAACAGGACAAAATGTCTGAAAAGAAAAAGAAATGACAAACATGCTTTTTTGTCAGAGAGAGTTTTATGCTGTTAAGTTGGTGTGCATTGTTGTGTAACTGATATTGGCTCAGAATGGGAAATCGAAGATCAGAGTTCGAATTTCAGTCTGGTTCGTTCTATAACACCGAAAAAGATATTAATTCACCTTTTCTCTCCCCAGTTGTGGTTGAATAGCAGGACAAACTGGATCATTTAGCCTTGGTTGGTAACCAGTCTTCCGCAGAAAGAAAAGCCAACCTACTGCGGGAAATCTCTGCCAAGTTAGTTCTGAACTGAAAGAGACATAATTACCCAAGCGTGTATCACTTATAGCACTTAACTGCATGAAGTCATCCACAAAATTATACATGTATATTTACACGTGTCCCACTCAGAGAAAGTACAGCACATTTCTACACAACAATCAGTGATAAAGGAGAACGTACATATAAAGTCTTACAGATATGATGGAGATTCTTCTGTATTTCTGGATATCTTTATGCGTTTAGAAACCTTATTTACGAATCCAGATTCGAGCTGGGCTGGATTTATCTAATCTGTCAATATCTTCTGTAAACGGAAAACGGTTATTTTTCTGAATGTGAGAACTGCGAGATGAAGATAGTTTCCTTCTTTATTGGGAAGATATATTCCTAAAGGTAAACAGCACCATGGGGTTGTAAGTGGAACCACATGGGTGTTAGCTGGGGAAGGTAGATTTCGCCACATCCTGGCTTGAGGGTGCCTATGTTAAAAAAAGGGACTGCTCTGTTTGACTCCTGGTAACTGACTGGCTGACTGACTGACTGACTGACTGACAGTTTCGTTATTGTATGAAGTGATGTCATTAAGCGGCTGTCACGTAACCCACATAACTTCACTCGACCACAGGGAAATAACTTAAACTGCGACAGTGAAAGCGAAGATAATTGAATAATGACATTAACTATTATGGAACTTTCACATTACGGATAGGATTTATTCTTGTGTACCAAATAAAAGAGCTGGCAGGACTAAATAAGTTTGGTCTATTTCCAAATTATTTCGCATTTATAAATAATAAGATAGAAATACCTCCCACATAATGCTAAAGTACTGGTCGCAACGATGTTTTCATGAAGCTAATGCCTTGTAAGAGGTATACGTACGAAGTATTTCTGCCTCAACATGTATACTCAAATGTTCTTTCCTGTAGTGATAAGGAGTTTCCTTTCTAACTTTTTGTTTGAAGTAATGCGGAAAGTTAAGATTTTGATTATGCCATTATTTCCTCTTCAACTTCTATCTGCTATCCATTTTAGTTGTTGCTATTATTAAAAGTTATCGAGTGATGAGGTTTTTATGATTTGGTACAGATCTCTCTTTGTGACTCAGTAGTGTCAGTCCGCGAGTTCCAAAAAAGGATGGTTCTTGCTAAAATCTTCATTCAGTAATGGTCATTTTTTATTATGGAACTGAACAAAAAAACATGTTGCATACAGCTGATAATTTAAATAGTTCTGAACGAGTTTAACGTCTATATGAAAGTCTTGAGCTGACGTGGCTTGTTAAGAACAAGACTCAAATATTCAACAATATTTTTTTAAAAATCAGTAAAACTTAGCACAATCAAATAACAACAGAAAAAACAAGATCTAGCAGAGAAATAAGCAGAATTATCATGAAATATTTGAAGGCAAAATTGTGGAAATCTTTTGGTTATAGTAAAACTCAACAAAATATGCTGTAAAAATGGCATAAGTAAACCAATAATAATAGTAACAATAGTAATAGTAATATTAAAATTTTATGTACGAGGAAACATTTAGCATTCATTGACTAATCAGCTAGTACAATTTTCGGTTTAAATTTATACAATCTTTATCTGAAAACAATTTTTCAGTAAAACAGGTTTCTCAAATCTAACAGCTATTATCGCGTTTTCCAAAATTGATGAGGTTTCCATTCTAATGTTGTATTTGAATTAATGTGGAAGGTCAAAATCTTCTTATTTTCTCTTCGGATACCATGTGCTACCACTTTAGTTGTTACTACTGTTGGTTGTCCTCAAGTGACCTGGTATCTGTTATTTGGTACAGTTCATGGATTGTGATTCTGTAACGCTAGTCCACATTGTTCCAAAAAGGATGACCTTTGCCAAGCTTTACTCGCTCAAAACCTTTTTAACTACTTATCTTAGAAAACTGTTGTATACAGTTCACAGTTTAGTTGCTTCTAAATGGTTTTGGCGTTATGCAACAGACCAATATAAAACTTTATCTTAAGAGGCTATTTACGCACATGACTCGAGTTCTTAGGTTAAGGAGCGACTACTAAACGATAATATTCCACAACAGCACCATTTCTAAACAAACATATGCAGTTGAAATTACGAGCAAATACAAATTTTTGACATGAGTCACCATATTGCTTGCAAATTTGACAGATTTCACCTGGATTTCAAATTAATGCACATACTCAGGTATCTCATAGACTTACATGCACATACATATATCCTTACATATACTTCAACGTGGAGTAATGGTTAGCAAACTTGTCTCGCTAGATCAACTACGATTACTTAGTGGGTTCGATCTTCACTAGGTGCTCTATACATTCGGCCTTCTGTCACATGTAAGCTATCGCAATATCTTCAAGTTCACACCCATTCTCTCTCTCTCTCTCTCTCTCTCTCTCTCTCTCTTTCTCTCTCTATCTCTTTCTCTCTATTTCACACCCACACACACAGAGATGAATTCACAAAGAGTGTATCGATACAGGGTTAACTTCTCATAACCTATATGATCTTCTATGTGTCGTGTCCCTTCAGGACGTTAGTGATCACAACTCTCAAAAACTATAGGCAAATGTGATGTGACATTCTAGGGAAATTTGGCGTGTGCTGATACATGGATTGTTCTTCGTGGTCAGGCGTACGAGCGGACCTTCGTTTTCCTTGACTCATAGTTTGTGGTGCAACAGATCCTGTTTCGAAAATGCTACGATAAACAGAAGCAAAAGTTGGATGATACAGCTGCCACCGATCTCGAGACGCAATCTGATACAGCCGTACAGCCTCGCGTCCATTAACATTCACGCAACCGCATGTAAAAATCATAGCAGCCTGCTCACAATATGAATATCTTACTATTGTTAAGTGGAACACTTCACAGTTAACTCACTACAACATGCGTTAAGCGTCTAACACAGACTAACCACAAATGTTCACGGATAATAAATATAACTTAATCTATATGTCAACACAGCTTCATCTACCGTATTTTTTAAACTTAATAACGCAAAAACGAAAGATTTGCGGACATATAATTAAATAGACTTTTGTCCTTGTTTTGTTGTAAGGAATCCCACTCTGCAAAATTTGTAAGAGTATTTTGTATATATATATATATATATATATATATATATATATATATATATATATAGTCATCCGCAGACAGATCTGTTTCGCTGTATTACAGCTCATCAGTACGGTTAGACATCCGATTGCTTTTTACTCAGGATTGAAACCCGACCGAATTGGCGTCAGTCGGCGATATGTTTATGTCTCATCTACTTATATATATATATATATATATATATATATATATATATATATAAAACATGCAATGTTATGGAAATCCTCGAACATTACATTCAAATCCTTGAACATTAATCCTTGAAAATTAATTTTAATCGATATTCATACTTGTGTAGATATTCTGTTTTTAATCAAACAGTCTATTTATATTTTTATTTCTGGTGTTATTTCTTTGAATATTATAATTAATGACTGCCGTCAAACATGTTAGCAAAATATTTGAGAGGATTATTAGCGTTTCCTCACAGGTTAACCGCACTGAGCGTGGCAGCAGTGAATATATATATAGTTTTTGGTCATAATTAAATTAGACCAGTACACAGTTGTATTAAAAAGTGTTCAATACACAACGCCTAGCTGACTTTCTTTCTTCACTTTGGTCGATTCCGCCCACGTTGTGTTGTTGATCTCGGATTAACCAATTCAGGATTGCTAGTCCAGACACGCAACGGATTGGTATAAAATGAAACCTGATTTAAGAACGCAACGACACGACACACATATATATATATCGAATAAATACACGATTACAAGCAAGTCAAAGTTAAATGACAAAAAATATCAGTTGGCTGGTATTCGTATCCTATTATCTCCTCAGGGCGATGGTTTATTCAACTTCCAGCTAGTTGAATTTGAACTGACCGTCTCTTGCAATATTTTCTCTATCATCGCAGTTTAGCTTGTCTGTTTCAATTCATCGCTGGTCCCTACTCACTTTTCTGAATTTTGTTTTCCACCCCAGTTTTATTAATAAGACAAAAAACCGGGGTGTTGAAGTTAGCGACTGGGTTGGTATTTCCCTCTTCCTATATATGACTCGACTCATAAGTAATATCGTTTAAACATTTCGACTTTCAATAGAAGCGGGGAAAACTTACTCCCTGTTATTGTTTGCCTGTTCCTATCAGCTGTCCTGATAATAAGTAAACAGGAAATCCTCAAGGCTGTATTTTGATCTAGGGTCACATATCATCAAAACCCATTTGACAATATTTTAATTACACTTAGGTAACTAGCTTTGATAAATTCACTTACTTCTCTCAACAAAAGCAATTCCGCACTCATTAAATTTCGAATCTGTATTTGCCACTTTTTATAACTTCGGCTACGTTTCCCGACAAAAATAATTGTACTCTCCAACTTTTAGAGAATTTTTTCTTATCTTAAAATTTTTCTAAAATTAATGGCCAGCCATCTGAAAATAGGGTTACAGTTATATTGTAAAACTTCATTTCCAAACGAAATTATACATATATAATGTGTAAGTTCTCTTGCTATTTCGTGGTTCACCATTCATGGCTCTCGCTGTATCACGGGCTTTTAATATATATATATATGTGTGTGTGTGTGTGTGTGTGTGTGTGTGTGTGTGTGTGTGTGTGTGTGTGTGTGATTTAATATTGCGGAATGACGAAAAATAACAGAAAATCTTCGGAAAGTCGAAAATCATAAAAGTTATTTTAATGCATTTAATAGTAAAATAGGTATTTGATCTTTAAAAAAAGTGAAAACAGTTAAAAGCCATATAAAACATAAAATGCATAAATTATAAAGCATATTGCACCGTTCTACAAAAAAAACATACGTGCAAAAAGTAGTTCTGTGCCTGGCGAACACAATGGCTCTTGTCTTCTCTCGAACACGACTCGCTATTGGCTGAAAGAAAAAATAATGTACAGTATATGTAGAGTTTGTTAAATACTGCACAGTACTGTACATTCTGTATCTACTGGGCGTAATGTTATTTTTTATAAGATTATGTGTGCGTTGTATTTTTTGTCATTTTTTAAATACTTTAAGTGAAAAATAACTTTTAAAAAATCCTGTGACCGTTTCACGAGGACATGTGATAACTTTTTAGACTTACTAAATGCTACAAAAATATATTTTCAATTTATTTCACTGACATAGAAAACGCCTGGGTTTCAAGTCATTTAAAGTCGCTACCCATCTTTACCCTTACAATGAAATTTCTCCTATCCATGATGATTTGACTTTCTATTTGTTCTCTGAGACAAGCCCTCTGAAAATCCCCCTCGCCTTAATTGTGTGGATATAGTAAAAATTGTGTTGTTTTTAAGCTTCTATATTTAATAATTCCTAACAGAAAAAAATATTTCACTGCCTGAAGAAGTGCTAAAAAGATAGTACCGAGACACAAGCTGACGTGATGTAGAGTCTCTATTAGAGATCCTATGTCGAAATGTACATCCCATACCTTTTGAATTTTGAAAATTTTCTCTAATTTATATTGGCTCTGTATTCTTAATACATTGAGCTCTCTGCCTGCATCACTTTTTAATGTTAAAAATTTTTAATATTGATTAGGATCAGGTTCTTGGAATTTACCTTCCTACTCTTCCACTTCGGATTAAAGAAAAAAAAAAAACAAATATATATATACACGCAAATAAATATGCAATGGTCTTTATTAAAACAGAGAGGTCTCTTCACAAATCGACGACGGAGATATTGCAAAAAATAATAAAATAGTCAAGCACTGTCGATGAGCAAACACGCAGAAAGAGCTAAAATATCTGATAGTAAAGCTTATTAAGTAGTAGTAAAGAGTATGAACTGAGCCGTGGCTGCCTCACTACTGACTCTCTCTGTCTTTCCATGATCGTGACAAGATATATATATATATATATATATATATATATATATATATATAAAGATATTTACTTTAAATGAAGAGGATGCTTGTTGTTGAACATTTCGGTAGTTGGTATTAAAGATATCCACATTAAAAAATCTTTCAGAAATGTATAGTAAATGTAATATGTGCAACACCATTTAGATTTCATAATTAAGGAATTTTCTTATACCCGAATTCTCTTTGCAGTTCTAAATGTATAATGCTTGGATTAACAAAATAATGAGAAAATTAATCTCCAATATCAGATCGCATTTAAGTCATTACTTCGTTACTGAAACATAATGCCAAACTTATACATAAAATAGATCTATTCAGACAGCATATGTTACCATTAATAATTCCTGACTGTGATAATTTTCAGTGCATTTTTCTAGTAAAATTATTTCTATTATGTTTCTATTTTTTGATGCCATGTCACTTCAGAACGTAGCATATCATGACTCTCCTAATCTTCCATATTTTTTATTATCTCTGAATTATGATACATTGTTAGTAAAATAGTGGTTTCTTGTTGCTTTCTTCACGATTTTCATTTCAGAATTTTCTTTCTCCTAGAGTGGTTGTCAATTAAAACTATAACACCTAGTCTAGTTTGCTATTTAACTCATAAAGAAGAGATTGATTCATGCCTTTCCCCGGGACATGAATGCGAAAGTGGACAAGACAGACTAGTCCGGAATTTGAAATAAGCTCGCCGATTTCACTTTACACGCCAATAACTGTTACACTATTCACATATCTATATTGTAATTTTTTTCAATATATTTCTGTAGGAAAAACAGCAATGTATTTACATTATACATTTAATAGCACAAATGTGTCAGTAAGACTGGTTATTCATTTCTTTTTAAAAATTCATTTTGACAGATTATTCAATGTATTTTTATCAAAAAAATAACTGCTATAGTACGTAAAATATACTTATACATACGCAGAGATTGACGCTGGAGTAATAAAGGGAGATAAATACTGGGACAAAATTTGTAATTTTAATGCCCCCAAAACAAATCAGTTCACCTTTAACCACCACAGTCAAATTTTCCTGTCCGCCATCAGCATGGCTGATGCTGTCTTCTGGAGAGCAACACACTCCGCCGAAAGTGGAATGACTACATTGAATCAATAGCTGTATCTACTACAAGTAACGTTAGGTCACTATGTCGTGCCAAAAGGTTTGTCTCGTCAGAGTCTATATTGCGCATTTATAAATATACAATTCGTTCATGCATTGAATACTGTTGTTATATCTGGTCGAGTGCTCCTGCTATTCATCACGAGGTTCTCGACAAAAATCCAAAGAAGGATTTGGCAATGTAATCGACCCTAACTCGGCATCGCGAATTCAGTCACTTTTTAACTGACGTGACATGGCTTCTTTTCGTCTTTTCTACAAGTATTTTTATAGCAACTGCTCAGGGGAATGTTTCCCCACCCCCGGTTCCCCAACCACATGAAGTTAACCGTGCTACTAGTGTCCTACCCGTTTACTGTTAGAATAGCTAAATGTAACCGCAACTTCTACACCAATAGTTTCTTTTCTCGCACTACACGCTCCTAGAACTCCTTTCCGTTTACTTGCTTCTTTGATAACTACAATCTCCTAAAATCTAAATGCAACATTAATCTCTTTCTTCTATCTTCTTTAATGCTGCTCATCTTTTATCCTTTTCTCATTACTCTCTATACCTAGTATTTTTTCTCTCTATGGAACCACATACGTACTAGTGGTATTACTGCCTTGCTTGAGGTGAAAAGATTAAAAAAAAGAGATTTTTTGTTTGACTGATTTAAAACCTAAATAAGACTCGCATTAATTTCTTACTGCTTTCTTCATTTTGGCTGACTATTCAATGTATTTTTATCGAAAAATGGCTGGTAATAGTACGTAAAATTTATTTATACATACACAGAGACTGACAGTGGAGTAAAGTAAACAGGGACATAAATAATTAATATTCGTCTATATTTCAGAGATGAGGTAGTATTTACATTATTTACGTTATTCGGACTGCTGTCCTCATCTTTATTGCCATATTCAAGATAAATAATTAGTCTTTTTTTTTATTGACTCTTAAAACCAAAGTAGTCATGTGTTTGATTTGCCGCCACTTCGTGCCATTTTCTGAATTTCGACTGACTTTTTTTTTTTTTTGCTTTCTGCTTTCAAAATAGAAACATTCGTCGAGGTTCTTTTATTGAAGGAAGAGAAGAAGAAAAATGTTAGGTCACGTTGTGAAACTATTTCTTTGCTTCGCGACGTGTGTTCAAAGTGAGCATGAGGTTAAAACAAATAGGTGACACAACAAAAAATGACTAACCTCGAGTGTGTCTGTATGCGGGATTTTATATACATATTATTTCGTTTATGTGTAGTTACGTCTGAATGTGTTGTGGCCTATCTCGTGGTTAAGATAGTATTTTTAACCAGTGGCAGCAGGCCGTATTCAAGCCTAGAGTTATTTTTATGCTAAACTGAACTGATTTCCCTAAATAAACATTGGCTTAACACAATCTTACTCTATTCTTCTAGCATTCATATATTCGATGACGTAAAATTTAAACATGTAAATTGATAGCATATCAAAGAATTATTAGCAAATAAGGCAACTTTAAAAAGTTTAGTCTATACTCATTGTTAAAATGACCATCTTCAAATTAGCCAAAATAAGCCAAATTTATATTAAAATTACCCCAAAGTATCGCCATTACCAAAAATTAAAGATGTAATATTGCCAGTCTTTGAAAATTTGGCCTCATGATAAAGATATAATTTACCTGATCTCCTGGTCAAGTACACCCGGGTCAAGTAAAAAAATTGCTCAGCCGTTGGTTGCGCTGGTATCGGTATGGCTAACGATCCCACCTCTCTAGTACAATGGGGTTGCAGGCTCGGGCAGCTGTTCCCGACGACCGATTTACATTTTCCATCCACTGCATCTCTGTCCGCAACTGAGTCGCACGCTGCCCGAAGACAGAGACGCAACTCAGAGATGATAACCCACCTCACCCCACATTTATATGCTTTGATTTTCATTCAGATGGGTCATCGTAGCAGTTCGGAAGCTGTCATAGTAAAGCCAGGATACTTATGTTAAGAGGTACGAGTTCAATCTCGCTCAAAACATATTCCTTATTTGACATTTGTGCTGTTTACTAATGGTAATATAAAATCAATGTTCTTCTTCTTTTGTGTGCCATGTCCTTTCAGGACGTAAGCGATCATGGCCCTTCACATATTCCTGTTCCTTGTATCTCTTAACATGTTTTCTCCCAAGCCCCGTTCCGCCATTCACTTGCTTAAGCCCATCAAGTATGTCTCGCGACGTTTTCCCCTGTTTCTCTTTCCCTTATCCATCCTGTGAGTACTGGATTCTCCAAGCCCTCCTTTTTCTTTACTTATACCAGAAACCTCAGCTCTCTCTTCTGCCGATAAGTCTCCTTTTCGATTGAATCCTCTACAAAACTTCATCGTTACTCACATGTTCGGTCCAAAATATTCTCAGCATCCTTCTGTAGAATCACATTTCGGTTTCTTAGAATATTAAAACAATAAATAGAAAAAAATTGGTTAAAATAAATTATTATTGAATAGCTACGTTTTCACGTGTTTATGCATAGATGTGGCTATATATATATATATATATATGTGTGTGTGTGTGTGTGTGCGTGGGTTACTTCTTCTTTATGGGCTGTGTTCCCTCGATCATGAATCTCCAAAATTTACTGTTCTTTGTAGCTCTTAATAACTTTCGTCTTTTTTTATTTCTCCTAAACTCCATTCCGCCATCCATTAATCAAGCCGATCAAGTATATCATGCTTTCTTTTCCTCTGTCTCTCTTGCCCTCAATCCGTCCTGTCAGCATCAAATTTTCCAAGCCCTTCTTCTTCATTCTTCTTCTTCTTCTTCTTTGTGCCTTGTCCCTTCAGGACGTAGGCGATCATGGCCTTCCACTTTTCCCTATCCCTGGTGGCTCTGAGCACGCCTTCTCCTGTTACACCATGCAATCCTCGTTCCGTCATCCACCTGATTAGGTCCTTCAAATATGTTATCCATTGCTTTCCCCTGTCTCTTTTTCCCTCTATCTGGCCTGTTAGTATCAGATTCTCCAAGCCCTCCTTCCTCATTGCGTGTCCCAGGAACTTCAGCTGTCTCTTCCTGGTGCTCAGTATTAATTTCCTTTTTGTTTCCATCATTTCCAAGACTTCATCATTGCTCAGATGCTCGATCCATGAGATTCGCCGCATCCTTCTGTAGAACCACATTTCAGTTGCTTCAATTTTTTCCTTCATCTTTGATGGTATTGTCCAGCGTTCACTGCCATATTGAAGGACAGACATTACGATCAATCCAGTCGTCTCTTCCTAGTTTCTAGCGAAATTGTCTTGTTTCTTAATTCTTTACTCAAGTTCTGGAATGCTTTCATTCTCCATGCCAATTCGCCTTCGGATCTCTGTGTCGCACTTTCCGTCTTCTGTTATAAAGCTTCCCAAGTATTTAAATTTTGGTACCTGCTTGATTCTGGTATCCCCGACCTGTATTTGGTATTTTGGGCTGCCCTTTTTACTGATGACCATGCATTCGGTTTTCGTGCAGTTTATGTTCCATAAACAATTCTGATATTAAGTATAAGTTTCTTTTTGTTTGCATTTTCTCTAAAACCTCGTTGTTCGGTTCATGGTATCCTCAGCATCCTTCTATAGAATCACATTTCTTTTGGTTCGTCTCTTCTTCGAAAAGACTATCCAGTGTAGAACAGATATCGTTTAACAGTTCAGTACTTTATTTGTTTCTAACGAAGTGTTTCTGTCTCTTAATACCCTGCTTAGCTTTTTGAATGCACCTTTGGCTATCCTAATGCAATGTCGCACTTTCTTCCCAGATTTTTATTTTGTTTAACTTGTTTGGTAAGATAGGCGATAAGGTTACTAAGACGTAAGGAATTACTACAAGTGATAGAGATTTTTAAAATATTATCAAGGAAAAACGAGAATAAAATAATAGGTTTCAAAGAAATATAAGATGGTGATTGACATTGCATTCAAATTTTTGAAACTCAACGTTGACTGGAAAGCAAGAGCCCGGAAGAGAAAAAATCTGTTAACATGAAACTTTCGGCTACATCAAGTCATTTCAACTGTAAAATGATGAGATCTAGCCGTTCATTTAATACAGTCCTTAAATTCATAAAGTTGTGGTACCAACGGAAAGCTTATCAGTAGAATCAAGAGGAAAATGTTGAAAGAGAAAGGCACAGAAAAGCTTCTTTGCGGTGGTGAGAAATTGAATGAAGACAAGATGCAAAAAGCTTCAAATATAAAATAAAATACTTATTTATAAAGTGAATAAAAACACTTATTAATAAATAAACAAAAGCACCAACGATTAAATCTACATCTCTGCTTCTGCTCTGCTCTGACGAACTTAAATCACTGGTGCCCCCTAGATGTGAATTTGCACGAGATACTAGATTGGCAACTCGGTCCCTCCCTTTTACAGTGAAACCGATGAAATGTAACCGCAATTTCTACTCCAACAGCTTCTTTTCTCGCACTTCCCGCCTGTGGAATTCCCTACCGCATGCTTGCTTCCCCGACGGCTACATCCTCCAGGAGTTTAAATGTAGGGTCAATAGACACCTCCTAACACACTAACTCACACCCACTCTCTCCAACTCTCTCCCTATGTACATCCTAAGTCGTCTATCACCCTCCTTCTGATATTTCCTATACCCAATCGCTCTATGTAACCCCCTGCACTATAGTGGCAGTGGAATGCCTTGCTTGGGGTGACACGATTAAAAAAAAACAATTAGCGTTAAAATGCCAATAGAAAAAAGCACAGGAAAACTACATTACGGTGGTGAGAAATTGAATGAAGACAAGATGAAAATAGCTTGAAATATAAAATAGTATATTTGTTTATAAAATAAATAAATATACTGTTTAATAAATAAACAAAAGGCACCAAAAAGGAAAGCTCATAAGAACAATTAGCATTAAAATTTTAATGGAAAAAAACACATAATAGTTACGCTACGGAAGTGGGAAAGTGACTGAAGCAGAAAAGAAAGGCTAGAATCTGTATCATTGCAGATTCCTTTGGGTTTTGTCAAGAATCTGTAGATACATATTGGCCAGAACTAGGCTCTATTAACCAGGAATATTAATTATACTTTCTCTTGCAATGTTCTAATTATTAAAAACTTTTAAATAACATTTTAAAAAAGTAAAAATATAAAAATCTTAAATTAAAAAAAAGATGCAACTCAAAATTATTAGTTATTGAATAGCTAAGTTTTAGCGTGTGTATACAGACATGTGGTTGTGTATATCTGTGCTGTAAGAATTTTAAATGTCGGTAGGTATAATTATAGAGCCGTAGGCTGTCCTACCAATTATCGGCCCGGAAAATCGAATTCTGCCAGAGATTCCAGTCATTTGGCACTCATGCGACTTTCCCCCTTCGCTCTGTCTTATCACCAGACATCAAAATTACTCTTCTTTTAAATGTGAGTATAAAAATAATCTGCGAGCAAGAAATAATTTAAAATATAAATTATGGTATTTTATCAATTTTGACATAACAAAAAAAAAATACTATTTCTTTCACATCACCAAAAGAGTCTACCGCTATCAAATGGATTCTGGTGACTTTCATACATAAACATTTCACCCCAAGCGAGGCAATGTTACCACTGGTGCGCAGAGGGTTACCTAGGAGGAGGGTGAAAAGAAAGAGGAACAACTCAGGGGTGGGGAGGTCGGAGAATAGGTAAGAGATGGATGGAAACACTGGTGTGAAAAGAGCATCCTGAGAGTAAAGCGGACAGAGAGACGAACAATATAACAGAGCGGGTCGGGGAAAGGACAGGAGTAAATGAGATAAGAGATAGCAACTGACGTTGCATTTAAACTCTTTGAGATTGTAGCTATCAGGGAAGCAATTATATATATATATGTGTGTGTTGATACATATATATATTATATACATATATTATAATTATATATATATATATATATATATATAAACACACACACACACACACACACACACATATATATATATATGCTATTTTTGTTGGTCTGTTCGATATGTCAACCTTGTTGGGTTATTTATTTTGGGGTCAAAACACTATGAAATGCGAAAGTAAGTCTTTTGTTTTCATTATACTTGACTTTCTAAGCATTTATTTTGTTCAGGGATAGGTAAATATTAGTTATTTTCAGTTGAGTTTGCAAGCATAGTTTAGATAAATACGTAAATATTGCCAGTTTAACTCACTCAGCATTTATTTAGTTCGCGGTTATGTAAATACTGTGTAAGCGTACCTTAGATCTGGCACAAGGCCATAAGTATGGGGGTACTCAGTGAAGATCGAACTCACTGTTCAGTCAAATTTGATTTAGCAAGTCAAGCTTCCTAACCATTACACCACGTCGGAGTGTCCAAGTTATTTTCTAAGCGTAGCTTAGATCTGGCACAAGGCCAAAAGTATAGAGCACCCAGTTGAGTACGTAAACATATATTCAGAAGGTAACCGTCTGAGGACGAAGTAAAGGAAGTTTGTCGCTAGGAATATGTCGACGTGTGATTACGTATAACCGAGGTGGTTAGTTGCATTCTAGGGATACAGGATTCAGTTGAAAATCGACTTTAGGAGTGGAATTTTCTAGCAGCAGAAAGTTAAAAAAACAAGTCAATTAATATTCATTTTGCGTCAATTATTTTACCAGTACACGTTTTTATTGTCAGTACACAGTTTGCTAGCATTGAGTCGATGGATGTCATCTAATCGATTTTGGATTGATTAACCGCAAGAAATAAAGAAAAAAACTGAACATCTTCTAGGGGTGGGCAGAAATTCGTATCGAAAAATCGATTTTCAACATTCATTTTCTAGCTCTCAGAAAAGTGCCCAAGTAATTTTTGGACTTGTACGCGCAGTCATTAGATAGATAGATAGATAGATAGATAGATAGATAGATAGATAGATAGATAGATAGATAGATAGATAGATAGATATTTCGTTGAACAAGACTGATAAAGTACTTCTGCTTAGTTTCTTATTATGTATTTCTTGTATAGACATAACGAATGTGAAATTGTGCAAATTTGTGTTGCTTCCGGGCGCTTTCGGCTAAAAAGCCATTTTCAAAGATTATTTTCAAAGATTATTTTCAAATATTATTTTTTGTTATACTGCTATAATAACTGGTGTGCTATTGTGAATGCCATAAATTTGCTGAAAGTACGCATATTCTTAATTTCCATATACAGCCAGTTGATTGAGGCCTTGTTGATAATTAATTTATTAAGGATTGATTTCTTGCTTTTATAGTTAGGTCTGTCATAATTTTTAAACACTTTTTGCCGTGGAAGGTCGTCGTGCGAGAAATTGTCCTGTTTCTGTGGCTATTAACAATTTTTCTGTCTAATAATCTTTAGAAACACTGCTCTTTCAAGATCAGTTAGCCTCTCTCCCCATCTAAAACTAGTTTCATCATGTTTGGATTCTGCTATAACTTTAATGGCGGGCAAGTGTAAAAAAAATGACAAAAATGTTCCAGGGAGATTCCCGTGAAAATATCATTAGTTTATTATCTGTTTCTAGTAAGTTCGATTCTCCCCTGTAGCCTTATAACAGACTTAGTTTAGTAAATATATAAGCGTATTTACTTTTAAGTCATGTACACGCGTATTACGACAGGTTGGAGCAGAAATAAGTTTTTACAAAAGGACGCTGGGAATAACATAAACTAAACACTTGAGCAATGACGATGTTCTAGAGAAACTGGAAGCAAAAAAGGACACTTATACGAAATACCAGATAAAGACAGCTGAAGTTTCTAAGGCAGATAATGAGGATAGAGAGCTTGGAAATTTTAACACTCACAGGATATATTAAAGACAATAGGGACAGGGGAAAGCAGCGCATAATGTACGCACCGAGCTTGTATAAATGGTTGGCAGAACAGAGATTAGGAGGATAAGACAAATAGAAATTATATTGAAAGCTAAATAGAACATGACGTTGTGGAGAGCCATGATCACTTCTTAAAGGGAGACAACACACAGAAGAAGAAAAAAATTTTAATCAGCAACAAACCAAAATTCTTCCCGCTTCACGCTTCACACTGGTGACCAACAACAACTGCATCCATTTCAAATATGTAATCACCCTACGATACCAATAAATTTATAGAATCAATCATTATTTCATCTAATTGTCCAATGAAATTCCGAATGAACATTTGAAAAAAATAAGGAGAGTAATCGCCCACATTGCTGACCAACCGCAGCACATAGTTTTCGCCGACTCCATTTTTGGTTTCATTTGGCTCTTGTAAAGAGAGAACCGAGCAAATGCAATCTGTCATCGAAGATTGAATAAAACATTCGGTTTAAAACTGATGAAAGGTTACTTAAGACGACAGATTCCTGAAGGCCAGAGAATACTGAAACCAAAATGCTGTATGTATAAGAATAAACAATATAGAACGTAGGCGATCATGACCCTCCATATCTTACTGTGCTTTGTAATTCTTAGTACCTTTACCCTTGTTATTTCTCCTAGAACCTGCTCTGCCATTCCTCTGCTTAAATCCATCAAGTATGCTTTCTCTCGTCTCTCTTTCCTTCTTTCCGTCCTGTGAGTATCAGATTCTCCAAGCCCTCCTTCCACATTACATGTACCAAAAACTTCAACTGTCACTTCCTGGTGATAAGTAAGAGTTTCCATTCCGTTTCCATTCTTGCCAAAACCTTGTTGTTTCTTCCATGTTCGGTCCATGGTATCAACAGCACCCTTCTGTGGAACCACATTTCTGTTGCTTCAAGTCTCTCCTTTATCTTTGAGGAGATTGTCCAATATTCGCTACTATATAAGAGGACAGATATCATATAACAGTTCAGTATAGCTTTCTTTGTAATCAGTACTCTACACAGCTTTTGGAATGCGTCTTTGGCCGTACCTATACACCTTCGGATCTCAAACTTGCACTTTCCGTCCTCTGTTAAAACATTTCCCAGCTATTTAAATGTATGCACCTCTTTTATTTTAGTATCCCCGACCTGTAGTTGGCATTTTGGGACTCTCTTTGTGCTGATGACCACGCATTCAGCTCACCTGTAGATTATATTTCATACTTTCTTCTCGCTTTTTTCCCCCGCTACCTTCTGTATCACATAAATTGCAAATATAACAACAGATGTCGAACTATTTGCTATTTTCACAAAAAACAAAAGCCGAAACCAGAAGAAAATATTCCTTATGTATGTGTTAATGCAGATACGTATATATTCTTTTTTGTATGCCTATATAAATATGTCTGCCTCGTAAAACACTTGAGCACGTATTGTAAGCTGATTTGTATATGACTACGCTTTTGTGAACCTTAGAGCACTTAGATGCATTTCTCGGCGTACATATTCTATACTCGCATGATACGTGGGCAAATTTAAGAGCATTTATGTGTTCACACAATTATATTCAGTGGCTACATCCGCAGATAACTATATGCGCATGCGCGTTTGCAAAGCTAAAACTGTTGCCTTCAACTCTGTAAAGGAGAGAATTCAGAATTTGTGTGCGCGCGCGTTTGTATGATTCTGCAAAAGAAAGAACCGTGTATGAGAACAACATTTATGAATATCTGTTTCTGACTGGATATTGCGCACGCTGAACAGAAAGCTGGAAAGAGAGCAAGGAAGAGAAAATGGCGAAGATGATTTTCCCTGTTCCTTAAATGGAACAAGGTAAAGTGAATTATCCAACGATTACGTTTTGTGTGTGTGTGTGTGTGTGTGTGTGTGTGTGTAGTTTTCATTGTTTTTTTTTTGTTTTTGTTTTTTTGAGCATGTGTGTGTAGTTTTATGCAAATTCCGTCAGAAATGCCCGCAGCTGCTAGTTTCCTCCCGCGTTTAGCTGATTACATTTTGCCAATACCGAAAATGTCACCGGTCGCCTTTTTCCAGGAACGATATATGTATGCATTTCCACCTTAAAAAGAATAGACCGTTTTGCCTTCATTCTAACTCGGAGTCACTTTTTGATAATATTTTTTGTCTAACACTGTTCTCGCTATGCTTTAATCTCGGATGTGCATGAGGTGTAATGTAAATCGAAGAATGAGTTAAAGTTATCGTCATCTTTTGTTACATTCACTTAACATTTAACAATGATATTCACCCTGGACAAGGCTCATGAGCCACTTGAGATAGGGAGTGACAACGTTAGCTGCACTACCCTAAGCAAGATGATAATGCCACAAAGAAGCAAAGGATTACCAGAAGTAAAAGAGAAGGGAAAAAATTTAAAGGACACCAAAAGCCCAATACTAAACAGGAAGCAAATGATAAACGTCTACCCATGTTCAAATTACTGTGAAACGGGCGCTGGGCCAACCAATCTACTCCTATTAACTTACGTATTAACAACCTTTGGGAAATTATAAATCCATCTGCTTTCCGAACAATTACAATTAAATATTTATAGAACACTCATAAAGAAGCTATATTCCGGTGGTGGGAAAGTCACTGAAATCGAAATACCAAGTATGAACTAATAATATTGCTGATTCTTCTTTTGAATTTTATCACGATCGTTAAATATACAGCATGAGTACCATATGTAACGGCAATATTCAAAGCATGCACGAATGGTAGACTTATAAACATATAAGATATATTCTGGAGAGAAATCTTGTCTTTGGGAAATTCTTTATTATTCCCAGAAAATTGTTAGTACAATAGTCACTCTTAAAAACAAATTATTCCTAAAATCCAAAATTTGTTGCTCCACATCTGTAATAGACTTTTCTGTCACTACCTAACAGAACAGTTCTTGTAGCAGCTTATCCACGCACGTGATTTGATTATGAAGATGAAGGCTTATGTAAAACCATCTACAATTTTCGGAAGAACTGAATACAGAACAATGATGCAGTCTTCTTCAGAGTTTTCCGTTTTTTTTAACTGGTTCCCAACATGAGCTCAGACAGTTTCCCTTTTTAATCCATAGCTGGAGGAGTGAAAATTGCTTCATACCTTTCCCAACAGCATTTGTACGAATATGAAAGCAACAAACATACCGAGTATTCACTTACTCGCCGATAATAACTAGACTAAGTGCACGCACATGCACACACACACACGCACACACACGCACACACACCCATAAATATCTCCAGGAACTTATTTCGTAGTATGACATTTTTATTACATAATTCAAGGAATATTCATCATATTTTAAATAGCTAACACATCACTCAAAAATCCCGGGCCTAATAAAACTACAACTTTTAGGCAAAATTCGACTTTATTCATCAACATAGTCTCCTACTAGGCTGATACACTGATTCCAACGCTTCTTTAACATTTCGCTGTCTTTTTTGTAGAACGATTGGTGCTTGGCTTCAAAAAACGCGTCAGTTTCCAATATCACTTCTTCATTAGAGCCAAATCTCTTTCCCTGGGGCATTCTTTTGAGATTTGAAAACAGCCAGTAGTCGCTGGGTGTGGTAGATCTGAAGAACAGGGCAGATGCGGAAGCAACTCAAAGTGCAGTTTTGTCAACGTTGCAATCGACTTGCGTTGTCTTGGTGAAACATCACTTTTTTCTTCTTCTTCATTTGTGGCCATTTTTTGACGATTTCTTCCTTCAAACACACCAATAATGCTATATAATATTCGCTATTGATGATTCTTCTTTTCTCAAAGTAATCGGTAAACACAAATACCTTGCGAATCCCAAAATACGGAAGCCAAAACCTTACCTGCTGATGTTTTCACCTTTGGTCGCCTGCTGCTGTCCACTCAGCTGACTGCCGATTTGACTCCGGAGTGAAGTGGTGGATTCATGTTTCATCCATTGTCACATATTTATGCAAAACTCCTTGTTATGTTCAAACAGTTACAAACTATGCTCTAAATTGTCGACGCATTGTTTTTGATCGACTGTGAGCAAACGTGGCAACAACCTTGAACACAGCTTTCTCATTGACAAATGTTCATGCAAAATGGTGATTACACTGCCTTCTGATATATTCAACTCCTCTACTATCTCACACAACTTCAATGTACGATCGGCTAAAACGAGTTTTGCGGATTCTTTGGTGTTTTCCGAGACAACACCCAATTTTGGGCGACCTGAGTGTTTAGCAACATTTGTATTTGTACGACCGCTTTTCAAGTCAGCATATCAACTCTTAGCCGTTGTTTCCGACGGAGCAGAGTCCTAATAATACTTATCAAGTCACTGTTTTGCTTGAGCAATACTTTTTCTATTAGAAAGCAATGCTTTATCGACACATGAAGTTCAGATTTTTTCATTTTTTGAAAATTCACAACAGTAGCTTCACTTAAATAACTGTAATTTATAAACTATTAATCCGGTTAGACCCAAGTTTTGTCAAGTGTCATTTGAAGGTTAGTACTTAAAAATTATAGGGATGTTTTATTAGTGGTACCAACCAAATATCAGGCCCGGGACTTATTGAGTGATTTGTTATAGATGAAAACAAATTAAACACAGAATAGGCTTTCCTAGAGGCAGTTTCACAAGACCGAAGAGACTACGAAACCTGAAAACTGTAGTCATGTTCTTAAATAGCCTCATCGGACCGAGATTTTCATATGGATGCCATATATGACATCAAATCCGTTCAGAAATATCTAAAGTGTCAGTGCTATACAACCGCTTCCTGAGATCAACAGTAAAAATGGCTTTGAGTCAGTAAAGTCTGGTGGTCTTGGCAAAGATCATCGTTCTTAGAACATTGTGAACTGACTAAACAAAATCGCAAACAAATCACAAACTCACAGCAACACGCGACATACTTGATGAAATTAAGCAGATGGATGGCATGATTTGCGAGAAATATCAAGACAAAAGATCTTAAGAGCTACAAGAGACAGGAAGATGTGGAGATCCATAATCGCCTACACTCTGAAGAGACACGGTACATAAAAGAAGAAGAAAGAATACAATGCCATACGTTTTTGACGTATGGTTATTAGGACGGATACTGCTTTTTTATAATGTTTTATTCGGGATTTTGTATTCGAAATCTCGCAGGAACAAACAATAACTGGCATCACAGGGACAAAATACCACAATAACAGATATATTTCATATCAACTGATGATGGCCAGATGGTACTTAGCTGGAAAGTTTTGTCTATAAAGACAATTATATCAACCAGGTGAGAACAATAGTTAGAAAAAAAAATGAAATATATCAACATTTTAGTCATTTCAACAAATGAAATACAATATTGCCTCATCAAATCTGACATTTGAATGGGTTTATTGTTAAGTTTTCGATCGCAAAATATTTTCACAAGAAAAGAATGGGGTATCTATGGTGCATGAATGTGGCATTTAATGAGTATCGGAGGAGGAGATTCAATAATAAGAGTCAACTACACTAAACATTAATCTATACTGCTGCACCTGCATGAAGCATGTGATCAACAATCAACTGAAATGAAACCCTATAAAAAAGCTTAGACGTCTTAAATAATAATTTATTTAAAGACATAAATGAGACTTGTTACCGGGCAACAATAATAGTGAAATGGCAATAAAAGGAATCATTCGTTCCTTTCTTGAAATTTCACTTACAAAGGAATAGATTTTTATTTCACGCACTTATACATTCTTTCCTTTCTTTTAAAAGCGATGGAGACCAGAAAAAATAAAATTGTGCTGCGAATATTATTTACTATTTAAAACGCTATTTAACAATATGGTGCATACTATTCTTTACATAGAAATGGAAACAGTTTCTTCAGAGACTAACAGTAGTATGCCATTCTCAAATTTGATAGGCATATTTACAGAATCTGATGGGAGGTTCTAACAACCCCAAAATTTTGTTTTTCATTTATAAAAGAGGTATCTTCCTCTTTTCTTTTACGGGTCTTTATCTTTAACAGAAAAAGTTATTAATCGGTGTTAGAATACAATTTCACTTTTATTATAAAATCCAGAATAAAAATATTTTGTTGAAAAACGCAGTATCGCAGAACAGTTTCTCTCTCAATATATTTTCTACTTTTCAAAGAATTTCTTCGTCGGAATTCTTCCAGGAACAAGTGAAACCTGCGTACAATCTTATTTCTTTAAAGCTATTAATTGCTTATGACCAATATTGTTGAAAATTATTTTTTTGTACTTGAATAATGAAAATAACACTTCTTTGTTAACATTCAATTTTGTAAAATAGCCATTTCATAAACATGCACAGACATTCACACACACACATACAGACACACACATATATATCAATATAGATATATTTGTTTTTAAATTTATTTGAACATTATTTTAATAGATATTCAAATTTGAGTAGATACCCTGTTTTTTTTTCGTTTTTGTTTTTTGTTTTTTTTTTGGTTTTTGTTTTTTTATAATTAAACAGTATATGTATATATATCTACCGGCCTAAATATTTGAAAAATCTTGTTCCGAAAATATGCATCCTTTGGCAGGGTTCGAACCATAGAGAAAGTCGAAGGATGCATATTTTCCAAACAAGATTTCTCGAATATTAAGGCCGATATATATATATATATATATATATATATATATATATATATACTGCAAATCAAATAAAAGAGAAGGAATTTTCGGTTTTTTTAATTTGAGGGGGGTGATATTTCGATTACCCATTGTTGTACCATTTGAATCTGAAGAGCCGCGGCAAAAACACAAGAGCGGTGAAATGTGCATAGTCCAAACTAATAATTAAAAATCCGTTATGTAAAATATTACTCTTAAATAAATGAATTTAACATTGAGTTCTCTCGAGTTCGTCTCCTTTGGAATTTACCCGGATTGCATACCAAGTGTACTACATTATATATATATATATATGTAATGAATTATTTTTTAACATTATTTTTGCCGATACTCGTATTTAAGTAGATATTCTGTTTTTAATTAAACTGTATTTTTTATTTAATATATATATTTGTTAATTTCCGTAACATGTTTACATTTGTTTGACATTACGATACATTACAGAGCAGACATGGTTTGTTTACGAGGGATCGAAAATTGTGTTATATAAGCATGATAAAAACCTCGTCTGATCAAGAGGCTATTCATGGTCGAGTGGTTAAGACAGTACCAGATCAAATGGTAGCTTCCCCTATGTAAATAGGGGTCGCAGGTTCGAATCCTGCTGGATAGCACACATTTTCGTAATAAAAATTTATCGTGAAATAATCAGGCCGGTAGATATAAATATAAAATACTGTTTAATTAAAAACAGAATATCTACTTAAATACGAGTATCGGTAAAAATAATGTTAAAAAATAATTCATTACAAATTGTCGGTTGCTTATAACCAAGTTTCGTTAAAATTCGTTAATATATATATATATGTGTGTGTGTGTGTGTGTGTGTGTGTGTGTGTGTGTGTGTGTGTGAGTGAGTTAATTGATACAGAAGAGAATAAGTGTACAATTGAATAAAGCATTTTCTTAATAAATGTAAGTCGTTAAACTCATTGACATATTTTATATGGTGGGCTATATATATATATATATATATATATATATATATATATATATATATATTTGTCGAACTAGTTCCACAAGGACTTCCTAGTCTAAGACCCGAGGTCGTATGTACGACACCTGCGTTCGCAGCACCAGCCTGAATGCTGGTGAGACATGGGCCCTGCCGACAGCGGAATGATATGGTAATGACACGCTGGATGTTTGGTGTATCAGTTGAAGAAACGATAAGGCCAGATTCTCAGAAAGCTACACCTTGAGACCTTGAGTCACTGCTTCGCAGCAGTAAACTACGCTGAGATGACCTTGTTGAGACCAGCAAGGAGCCTCCTTTCATACAGGTCTGTATGCTGACGGATGTGGGAAGTAGAGTAAAACGACGGCCGAATATAACGTTTTCTGGAAAGACAAGGGAAAATCGGGTCTAAAACCAACTGATATTAGCGACAGGCGCATGTGTCAATGTTCTCTCAGGCAGAACCCATCTTTGCTTAAGATTGATATTAATAACATCTCTTCCTCAAACAAACAAAAAAAAACACGGCTATGATGATGAACAGTTCACGTATACGTGGGCTCCGATCTCATTTTAAACATTTTGTCACTTTCACTTAATCCATAGTTGGTATATGACGTGGACCCAAACCTTTCTCAAGGTTATTTACGTGTAAGTGATTATAACAAACCCAACTTTTAACAATTTCAAGTCATTATCAATTACACCAGCCGCACATCCAAGTTTACTGCACCTGGTATTCCGAAGCGGTCACCCATCAAGGTACTGATTAGACTCGAATTTTCTTAACTTCGGTGATCGTACGGGAACCGCTATGATGCGGTCATAAGGAGGTACGAAAGAGGAAAGAAAGTTTACTTTGTTTTAATACAAAAACGTGGCATAAGGCCAACAGGGGGGATTGGGGAATGTTGGTCTTATCTTAAACTTAGCCACGATTACTGACCCAAACATACCGTAGTATTCCTTACACCAAAATACATTCTTATTTACCATTCTTACTGTCACTATAATACCTGAGGATCTCTATGCGGTCCTAACTAGTTCCTATATGTACAATTTTTTTGCAAAAGAGAAATGCTCATCAAAATTACCGTGAAAATAGTTATAGAAAAGGCACCTAGAAGCTACTTTACTTACTCTCTATCATTCTCTTTATCACTCATTTTCGTTCACTCTCACTCTCTACTCTTCTTTACTATTATTTTCTTTTACACACACACACACACACACACACACACACACACACACACACACACACACATCGTTATTACTCATCATTTTTTATTCATTCCAGACGGGAATGTTCTATTCTCTGAAACAACTGTTGGCCTTTTCCAGATTTTCGTCTTTCTAAATTTCATTTTATTTTCTGCTCTTTACCACAGTCTTCCATCAATTAACCCTTTTTTTAATTTTATATTACCTTCTATTTTCTACTTTTCTTCTTCGATTATTTCGTAATGCACGATTTTTTTCCTTTCTAATATTTTCTTTTTTTACGTAACGAATTTTTTACTTGGTTTCTTTTAGTTTCCATTTTTTTTTCTTTTTTCAGATTTTTTATTAATGATAATGTTTTCACTTTTATTCTTATTTATTTTCATAATTTTATTCACATGTTCTTGCCTGACCTTCTCACTCTCTTTTATTCTTGCCATCTCTCTCTTGCTATCTATCTATCTATCTATCTATCTATCTATCTATCTATCTATCTATCTTAGTCTGTTTCTATCTATCTATCTATCTATCTATCTATCTATCTATCTATCTATCTTAGTCTGTTTCTATCTATCTATCTATCTATCTATCTATCTATCTATCTTAGTCTGTTTCTATCTATCTATCTATCTATCTATCTATCTATCTATCTTAGTCTGTTTCTATCTATCTATCTATCTATCTATCTATCAATCTATCTCTCTATCTATCTATCTTAGTCTGTTTCTATCTATCTATCTATCTATCTATCTATCTATCTTAGTCTGTTTCTATCTATCTATCTATCTATCTATCTATCTATCTTAGTCTGTTTCTATCTATCTATCTATCTATCTATCTATCTATCTATCTATCTATCTTAGTCTGTTTGTATCTATCTATCTATCTATCTATCTATCTATCTATTGCTCGCTCGCTTTCTCTTTTATTTTTACAAGACTGGCTCTTTTGATAAAATATTTTTGTACAGTCAAAGATGTTATAAATTAATATCTAACAATTTTGCGAAGGGTTTTTAAGTTTATGATTTCAGTCGTCATCATCATAGAAAAATATTCATTTCTCCATATCAGCTCTTTTGATATTTCTCACTGGGAAAATACCAAATTTACCATTTGTTAATTGTAAATCTATAAGAACTCTGAGAATACATTCTTCCGCAAACGTTATTGTCACTATAAAATCATCAACCCGGTTACATACCTCATGGCATTGCATTAAATGTCTTTCAATCATAAGGAAGATAATAATATTTGCATGTTAAATCAGTCCATTAATCTTTTGGATTACTTATAGTTTTCGTCCTTGGCTATAACGATACATTACATCCGGCAGTAAGGTCTCAGAATGGGAGTTTTTGAGGACCGTGAAACCACATATTAATTGCTCTTTTTCCCTAACCCGGGTGTTAGCATCTATTAGGATTCTAGCTATGAGCGAATAGTCAACCTGCAAAATGTTGTCAAAACATTCAGTCATTTAAGTACAATACGTGATACACATTTTTCCGCAGTGAGTTGCCATTTCTTTCTTAGATAGATTGGTTGCCAACCAAGGCTACCGGACTCAATTCGTCCAGCTATTGAACCCATAGCTGAAGATAGAAGACATGGATTAATACCTTTCTCAAAGGTATTTGCGCGTAAGTGAATGTCAAAACATTAGGAAAGTATACAAATAGATTTTTATAGTAAAAACACCAGTAATACATTTTTGAAAAACAAAAATATTACTAGCAATACGTTTTTGAAAAAAAATATTTATACATAATGTATTCATCCGAACCTATACTAAAATATTGTCGGCATAAAATGACCCATTAAGGTTGATAAGCTGTAAAACAAAATAAATCAAACCAAACTTATCGTTTTTCTTCTATTTTGCAATGTTGACAAAATAAAAAATAAATTTTTGAGTTCGACTCTAATATTAATCGCTTATGTCTTTGCTCGTGGCCAACCCTTTAAAATATAATTGAAATTGATGGAGAGAATCTTTCGGAATATTGTGTGAAGTTAAAGACTAATAATAAAACAAACCCACAATTTGATAGACAAATAGTCATGTGCAAATAGATTATCTATATCCAACTTGTTGGCAGAGTTAACAATAGAAAAACAATGCAGAAGAAATGACAAGAATAACACTTCAAATTTATTCTGGGGGTGTTACTCGCGAGCAAATATGCTTATTAAATAAATAAATTTATTTTATAAAATAGATTTATTTTATTTTACTATTTTTTCCTCATTTATTCAGTTCCCTCAATTTAACTACATATTGCTGGTATTACTTAATGGTAGAGCGAAAGGTGTCTTCTAAAAGCAAAACAAAGTATTAAGAAATGGGAAAATTCCCGTTAGAAGCAAATTTTGACAGTGCCAAACTGCTGATCTTCCTATGTGTCAGTGAATATTGAACAATATCTTCACGGATGTAGAGACGACATTACATAACAGAATTCTGGTTCTACAGAATAATGCTGAATATACGGTGAACGGAATAATAGTCGGTCAACCAAGTAACTTTAAAGAAAATGGGAACAGAAAAGTCACTTAGAATGAGAAAAAGATAGTTGAAATTTCTAAAATATTTAATGAAGAAAAAGACTTGGAGAATTTGATACCCGTAGGATACATTTAAGAGACAGATGAAAATACACACGACAGTTTGAACTTGGAAAGATTTAAAGCGTCGACCAATTGTCCTGTCTCTGAATTGTCTTCGGCGAACTGTTCGTCGGCGAATTGTCTTTCAACGAACTGTCCGCACATGATGGCAAGATGGACAGAGAAAAACAACGTATAACTGACCTAATTATATTGTGTAAATGGATGGTTGAACAACTTTAGGAGGTAAAACAAAAAGACCAAATTCTTTAAAAGTTAAACAGGACAGGAAATTGTGGAGAGCTATGATCGGCAACATGTTGAAGAGACACGGCATATAGAAAAGGAACATCATAGAACGTATCTCTTTTCTTCATAAATACACTGCTGTTAACACGTGGGATATTTAAAAACAATAACGATAAATTTATAACTGAGCGTTCCTTTATCTTTGATATTTTCGATGTAAAAAATTATAATCGGTGTTTGTTGTGTTTTTCCCCTCGCCTCCATTTAAATAATACTGACTCCATCAATGAACTCGTTATTAGTCTAACGTTCCTTCTGGGAAACGAAAAGAATTATTTAAGGGTTTCCTTTTGCCATTCTGTCATTCGATTACCATTTTTAAATATGCAAGATAATCGATTTGAACTCCTTTTAGTTCTTTCCGGTTGTCCGTCTCTCTCACTATCTCTCTCTGCCTTATTCTCTCCATTTTTGCCTCGTTTATAAACTCTTGTTTTCGTAATTCAAAATATTCAGTCATGTTTGACACTTGTTTATACGTATTTATTTATTTATTTATTTATTTATTTAAGACTGTTCGCCAAGCGGATAAAAATAAGGTCAATGGTACGAGTCGATCATACAATCCCCCTGATATTTATTATCCTCGATCACATGATGTACCATCTCCCCCACTGTACGTTGTTTCCCTTTCCCTCCTCTTAGCATAAAACTTGATAAAACTTAGATATGAACTGACCAGCACGTAATCGATTGATCAATATACAAATACAGCTAAAACCAATTTATTAAAAGTAGTTCCTCGAAAGCGGCAAATATTGATATGCCTAGAGACATATTCGCTTTATTTTCTTGTTTACCAATATGAACTGATGTAAAGTGGGTTTGTTGCCTTAAAATAAGCAACAACAAAAAAAAATGAAAGAAAATGTTGGTCTTCAAAGCGCATGCGCATAATTACATCTGATCGCTGCATTCCGCTTATAGTTGTTCATCTTTTTGACGAGAGACTAGGGCGTAAATTGATCAAAAGTGTCGATGAGGTCGGTTCCTCGTTTATTAATTGTAATACAAGGTTGTCTTATGCTGTACTGTGTTATACTGATTACGTGTGTCTAAAATCTTTCATCTGCTTCACCAAGCGTTCGACAATGTTCAGCATTTACATTTAGCATCCTTATAATACCCTATTGATGTTAGACACAGAAGGAAAATTGCTCGTCCTCCTATACAAGGTAATAGAAGAAAATGAAGCAAAAAGACTATCAATAAGATGACAGTATGTATGGATGTCGACAGGAATAAAGCCTAAAATGCGATTGGATATGCTAGAATAAAACAAATATATAAGTTAGGATGCATATTGTAGTTCAGTGGCTTTCGGCTCGGAACGAAAAATCAGAGAGCAGAGTTCGAATTCCAGTTGAATTCGCTGCATTCACTTACACGCAAATACCCTTTGGAAAGGTATGAATCCATCTTTTTTCTCTCCAGCTATGAGTTAAATAGCAGGACAAAATGAGTATTATAGCCTTGGATGGCAATCAGTTTGCCGTAGAAAGTAATGGCAACCTACTGCGGAAAAATCGTCTACCCAATCAGTCATGTCTCTTTCGAGACATGATTTCCCAAATGTGTATCACGTATAGCACTTAACTGACTGATATAAGTTGGAATATCTGGAAAGAATTTTAATATTTGATGAAAAACGCAACACCGAAATTCGAACTTGCTTTAGAATACCAAAAGATAAGCAAAGTATTAAGAAACAGGAAACAAAAATGTGTTGAACTGTTTTGTGATATGATCCTCCTATATGGCAGTAAATGCTGGACAGATGATGTGAAAATGGAGGTTTCATAAATACCGTTTCCTTAGAAGGATGCTGAGAATTCTATGGATGGATTGCGTAAGCAACGGAGAAGGCTCAAGGAAAATGGAAACAAAAACACAAAAACAGACAGTTAAAATTTCTTTGGTACATAATGAGGAAAGGAGAATTGAAGAATTTGACACCCACAGAACATATCGAAGAGAATAAGGAAAGGGAGGAGTGGGCCACCTATATGACTAGTTTGCGTGAATGGAGTGCGAAATGGAGTGTGAAAGAAGTAGTATTAAGACAAACGTTACTATGATGTGAAGGGGTATGCCACTTAGAAGAGGATCAGCAAGAAAACTTGACCAATATATTTTTAAAAATAGGATATTAAAAGATAATATAAAAATCATCAAATGCTATGTGAGCTTAGCTAAAAACAATTAATAATAAAAGTGTACGTATTAAAACAATGCTAAATACGATGTCTGATCAAAAATTATCGGAACAGCAGCCATAAAAAGAAAACTACAACACATATCAAATCGGTATTTAATCTCCTTCAAAGTAGTCCATTTCTGAACCTACACACATTATTCGAGGTCATTTACATTGACGGAAGCATTTCTGCAATTGATTTCTTTGGAATAGCGAGCAGCTGCCTCGTTGCATTCTCTTGGATTTCCTGAAAGTCTTGAAATCTTGTACTTTCAAATGGGATTTAACTTTTCAAAAGACGAACGAGTCGCAAGGAACACGATCTAGGGATTGTGGGGATTGTCGGACTGTGGGAATGTTGTGCTTAGCCTTAAAGTGCTGCATAACACATGGTCAATGGTGTGGTGAGACGACAACACTCTACACACTCTCCTTGCAATAACTGGTATAAAAAAAAACGGAAGGTAGCAAGAATATTATAATTTAGGGTTAATACCTGACAGAATTCAAAGACCAGATTGTGACAAGACGTTTCAGTCTGCGCACTTTAGCTCGGTTTCTGTAGCAACAGCCCCGATACCTTTTTGATTGAAATTCTTATATAACAATGACAAATGCGGAAGTAGAATATAGAACTGTAATAAGCTTACTGAATGTGGCATATTACATCATGGAAAAAAATAACAAAATATGGAAAAAGTTGCAAAATACTATAAACTGTGTAAACATCTCATTTACATAATTATGTAATTAGTAAGACATGTATCACTAAATCATTATTGTCTCGAATAAAATTCTTACAATCTAAGAATATTTTCTGGTTTTAAATAACTTGCAAAACAGTTGACAAAACCGTAAAAAATGAATACATCAATGAATTCCAGAAGTTCAAAGTATAATTTAGCATTCTTTTCTCATATTTATTGGAATGTTGAATTCCTTGCATTCACTTGCGCACAAATACCCTTGGGAAAGCTATTAATCCCTCTCTTCCCTCCAGTTATGGGTTAAATTATAGGACAGATTGGGTTCTAGCAGATAGTAATGGCAACCTCCTGCAGGATAATCTTCTGCCCAGTCAGGAATGTCTCTTTCGAGATATGATCGCCCAAAACGTGTATCACGTATGGCACTTAACTGACTGACTGACTGATCTATCCCGAGATAAACTTGTATTACTTTTATTCGTTGTAATATTTCCAACATGAAAATCGCTTTCATTTCAAAAGGTTTCTTTTCGTGCAAAAGTGGTGGATGGCATTTTGTTTCTTTACGCTTACTTCTGTTTAAAACATGCTACAGTTAATACACTAAATCTTTTGTGATTGAGTAAGTCATTTTTAGCATATCAACACCGGCTAAATTTCTGAGAAAAACGCTAACGCGTGGTGATCACGCACACACGCACGCACCCGAATATGTAGTTAAAATTTGCTATATTCATAGAAGAATGCTTAATGTCGAAGGCAAATCGCTATATAGATATAGACAGTGAACACGTAGGAATCAACACTGTATAATGTCTATATTGCTATATATAAGTTACGTGCCATGGATGTTAATGTTTCCTTCAATTGACTAGGCAGATCTTACCGCAGTCAGTTGCTTTCTGCTGGATACGTCTTGGTAATTAAGGCTTTATAACCTAGTCTCTTTTGCTATTTAATCCATAGAAGGGAAGAAAAAAATTTGAATTCATTCTTTTTCCCAAGTTTATTTGCGCATAAGTGAACTCGATTTTCTCATTCAGTGTTGATATCTATGATACCACATCCCATATATACAGCTAGGCAAATGAATTGTAATAGTTGATCTGCACATCATTACACAATGTAATATCCACACACACAAACTCAATAAGTAATATTTGTCATTTACCTGATTGATGTTATCTTAATGGATTAATTAATCCACATTATTTATTTTCTAGAATCCCTATATTTTTGGGATAAACGTGTTTGAGTAGATATACTTGTTAGTTTAAGGAGTGATTCTCGACACAAATTTAGCATGTACCCCTTTTTTCCACCTGGGAAGCAACTCTTTGAGACTAAATGTGTTCTACCAATTAAGACACGGGAAACCATTATATTCAACTACCTACTTAAGAAATGCACTTATCAATTTGAAGTTTTTCACAAGTCTTTATTGACTCACATTATTTCCATATCCGAATCGTGAACAAAGTAATGTTTAAATGATTGATCGATTTAAATACGAAATTTATTGACGTAAAAATTGTAGTTTATAATGATATATAGTATTATGTAGAAGCTGTCCAAATGAAACATTTTTCTCACCAATACAAAAGGTATGAGGTTGAATCGACCCTTTGTAGATGACATGGCGAGCTTTAGCTGTACAGTTCTGAACTTGTGGAAGTATGTAATGTAGCCCATCAGAATATCTTCCAGGGAAATAGTGTTAGAGTAGCGATATTTTTCTGAAGTTGTGCTAAAGGAATTGTGTAAGTGGCGGTTCATGTTATCATGACAACAGATTTTTTCTTATTCCCTTAGAAATGTGACCAGGATTACTAATGATTACCCAACAACTGGTGAGTATATATTGTTACGAATAAAGAATAAAGAAACAATATAAAATTCGTTGTTATATATGATTATTATTAAATATAATAGTCTGATGTCTCTTTTTTGTCATTTTTATTCATTCATTCAGAGGATAACACGTTTTTGTCATTCGTTCCTATATTGGAATAGTAACAGCGTTCACCGACATCCATTCACAGATTGATCCATTAATCTATTAATTCCAGTTACGCATTCGAAAGTTGGCAATCTTGAAAAGCAGGACAAGAATCAAACGAACCAAGTGTTATATAACTGCTTATTAAATTTTTTTCCGATAAGGCAAATACTGCAATGGAGTATTGTTTCATGCGAATCAAAGAGAGAAAGAATTATTCAATCACTTAGCAGTGCATCTACGTATTTCCACCTCATTCTTGTATTCACGCTTCTTGGAATATAATAGCAAGAGAACAAATTGGTGTTTGATTACATGAACATCATTTGCATGCCGATTCATTCGCACGTCAAAGGTCACTTTATTATGGCAGGGAACACATATGAATGGACGGTGAACTGGCTTAAAGAAAAGAAATGAAGCAAATATTCTAGAGTTTGCTGAAACAGAAATATTCAAGGATGTGATGTATTTTGATTTGCTTGGTTTGTTGCACGGTATTCCATTAAGGTGGTTCTTCAAAAATCAGACGGGCCAAAAAATTAAACATGGCGTTTCTTTATTTGTAATGTTTTCAACTAGAGAAAAATGTCGTCCGTACGGACGGTTAGGCTAATTTAAAATGGGAACAAGCAGAAAAGAAGCAATAACGTATTTTATGCACTTACGCATAATACGCATATGGTTTAACCAGGACTAATTTGGAAAACATCTCGTAATATTCACTCGTAATATTCAACTGGTGGTTTATCCATAGTCAGTTATCATTTCTTTTTTAATATTTTAGGATTATTTCGATTTCTAATGATAATTAGATTATAATATTATAATTATAATTATATATTCATAATCACGTTTCATTTGAAGGTCATCAGAAAATCGGTCATGGTGTTTACGCGTTAATCTCTTTGTTTCTTTTAATACTATTCACTCACTTCAAGGTCCAAAAGCACCTCAAGATAGGTTACTGAATGAGGTTGTTGTACTGGTAGAAAGAGAGGAAGTAAGAATAATAACCATGAGAATATGTAGAATATTTAACGGCTGGTCCGAAACCTCAAGAGTTTAATATTTTAATGAATGGGGACTTGTCCTCTCTGGAGTCTGATATGTAGGGCAGATAACAAATGAACCTAGGCCTGAATTTGTTTGTTCTGTTGGTTGGTTGGTTGATTTTTAGCGGCATATCAACGGCTATGGGTTATTAAATCCCGAAATCTAAATATTTTTTGCACAAGTTTATGGCTTTAACTAAATACGTTTTAAAATTAATTGTATGCCTTAAACTACAGATAAAATGTACTGTTGCTAATTCTGATATAAATAGGTATTTGTTATGGTACACTATCTACATTGGAATGAACTCTTCCTCCTTCATAAATACTAATCTGCAAGACTTCCTAAAGGAGGCAGTCAAGACGCAGTGAAACTTAACAGCACAGACGGACACTTTTATCTGCTAACTAATAACACTCTTATTTTGTATTTATATTGTTATTCCAATACACTGGTTTAACCTACCTTCTTCTTTTCGTGTTTTTTTCCTGGCCGTAACTGGCCACAACAGTATTTTTGGTAATTCTGCTATAAATAAATGTTGTTGCTTATTTTTCTATAAATAGTTATTGTTGCTAATTCTTACATAAATACCTATTGTTGGTAATTTTACTACAAATTGGTTTTGTTGATAATTTCTTATGTAAAAATATATTAACAATCTTGGAATTCTTTCGAACTTTTTTCTCATCTTGGTTGATATAATAGACACAACGTTTCGACCAAGTACCCTCATCACTTGTCCATAGATTGGCTGATGTGGATTATCTCGTTGATTATTGCGAAATCAATTATTGTTCTTTCATGTTGGTTTGTCACTACCAAGTCCAAGGATCGAAACCATGATCACTAGATGATGCTAACACATGTATAACCAACTACTATATCCACTACGCCACTGTTCCGAAGAACTTTGGTGTGTGTCTTTTTGGAGTCTTTTATATTCAGTGTCAGATGGTTTTGACAACTAGATTATGTTAGTGGGTTCGTGCCACTTGTCATAATTTGTATTTATTTCTGAGATGAGTCATTTTCAATAACCTTGAAATTATTTCAAACTTTTGTTATCATCTTCGTTGGTATAGTTGTCATAATATGTGGTCATGAGTTCGATCCTTGGACTTGGTAGTGACGAACCAAAATCCAACATGAAAGAACAATAATTGATTTCGCAGGATATTTCGCAATAATCAACGAAATAATCCACATCAGCAAATCTATGGGCACCTGATGATGATCAAAGGGTACTTGGTCGAAACGTTGTGTCCATTATAGCATCTATATCAACCAAGATAAGAACAAATGTTCGAAATAATTCCAAGATTATTGAAAATTTCTCATCGTGGAAATAACTACAAAAAATATATTAGTCGTATTTTTATTATAAACATCTATTTTTATGCTTTCGTAGTGTTTGAGTCTTGTTTGGGGGTCCACTATTTGCATCTAGCAAGGACCCTAACAGGTGCTGCCACATCCTGTGTCAGGTTAGACCTAGGAACAACAACAATTAAGAGGTGTTTCCACAATACTCAAAACCTCCAATTTCCCGATTAAAAGACTTACTGCCGGTTGCAGTTTATTTTGCTCGTTCTGTTAAGTTTGATCTTCTTTATACTGTGTCATTCCTTGACATTGTTTCCTGTATCTATTTTCATAACCACAATTTAATATCATCAATTTCTAGTTTTTCGGGTTTCTCTTTCTTTGGGACGGTCTCATTCACCGATGTTACTACAGCTTTCCTTAAGGTATTCCACCTTGAAAGCTTGGTTTCAACTGTGCAATTAAAATCTGCTTTTAATTCAGCCGGTATGCATTTGTTAGCAATTTTAGTCGTCGTTGAAGCTGTTATTTAGAGTAAATGACGGAGAATTACAAAATTAATCAAGGAACTGTATTTATATTGTAATGCAAAGAGGATGTTTGTCAGTTAAATTTAAATTTGGTACAAATTTATATTCATGAAATGTCTGGGGAAAAAAGAAATTATTTTCATTGGTAACTGTCAACAAGTGCCCCAAGGTTATGTGACCTGAATATTTTGTTGTGTTCCCTTGAAGAAAGATCTGTAACTGATATCGGTAAGAATATGTACAAACATTAGCAACAAGATTGCGTTATCTGATAGATAGATAGATAGATAGATAGATAGATAGATAGATAGATATATAGATAGATAGATATTATTGTTATAATAATAGCATACTGCAATTCAAAAGCTATTAAGTTTCGGTGTTCCATGCACCATCATCAGGCAGTGAAATGTGGTTCATTCCCTGGGTCATATATATACTGATAAAGAAATAAAAAAACAAAACAAAATTAAACTTAAACAAAACAATAAAAAAATGCTACCATATTAGATGATTGTAGTGGTGTGGGAGATTATTCTATTTTAAAAGAATTATGGATGTAGACATTAAATATTGGGGTAAAGTGTAGTTTTTAGATGCAACAAGAATGAAAAAAATATGGACAATAAATACAAAGATAAAATATTAGCCTTAAAGAGTTTCGTTAATATAAAAAGAACTATTTTGAAGAGATAGACGTAAGGCCATCAAATAAATTTTAAAAGCAGAATTACAAGATTATAGAGGTGATTAGTAATTAAATTAGGCGTACACAGTTATGTAACAGTTATAGATAGATAGATAGATAGATAGATAGATAGATAGATAGAAAAAACATACATAAATAGACATGAAAAGAGATAAATAGATAAATATAAAAATGCATAGATAGATAGATAGATAGATAGATAGATAGATAGATAGATAGATAGATAGATAGATTAATTATATAAGTTCATGGTATGATATATTTGTGGGGAAGTGCTAAATATTTGGGTTAATGCGTATGTAAATATGAAATATAAACACGAACACTGAGCGCTACACCGATTAGAGACAGTCTGTTTCATGCTTGAAAAGAATGTTAAGCAATATATATATAATTTAAATAAGCTATATTTCGGCAGCAATAATTCTTTCAAATATATTGGCTCGAATAATATTGACAAGTTCTTTCTATCAATTTTTTAATCAACTTTTCCAAATTACTCATTTATGTAATCAGTAAATTTACCAAAGTTCATATTTATTTATATTTCATACTATTTTTCCCGGGTAAATTTTGACCGACAGAACTTGTCGATATTATTCAACCAAACATGTTTGAAAAAAAAATATATATATATATTAATAGAAATATAAATTGACAAAAACGAATATAGTTTGGAGAAAAATAATCAAAATCTGTGCAAGATTATAAATATAATTGCGCGTCAGTTAACATAATATTTTAAATATTAAATTATTAAAGTGCAACGTTTTGGCATTTGTAACCTTCGTCTGGTGCTTGTCGACTTGGTAAAGTAGCAACAAAGACGATAATAATAATAATAATAATAATAATAATAATAATAATTCAGGCAAATATTATGCATAATAATATGGATCCAAAATGCAGGTTTTGTGATAAACACCAAGAAACAATAGACCACCTAATCTCAGGCTGTTCTGTGCTTGCCCCAAATGAATATAAAAATCGCCACGATAGAGTTGGGCAATATTTACATTGGGCAATATGCAAACATTATGGAAAAGCTGTAGGCAAACACTGGTATGAACATCACCCAGCACCGGTTACAGAAATAGAAGATGTAACCATTCTATGGGATTACACCATCTACACAGACAGAAAAATTGAAGCAAACAGGCCAGACATTATTGTTAAAAACCAGAAGGAGAAAACTTGTCTATTAATTGATATGGCTTGTCCAGCGGATTGTAACATAGCAATCAAGGAATTTGAAAAACTGTCAAAATATAAAGACCTGGAAATTGAAATAGAAAAAATGTGGAAATTGAAAACAAGAGTTGTGCCAGTGATAGTAGGTGCACTTGGAATGATAAAAAATGGAACAAAACAACACATTGAAAGAATCCCTGGAAACCCCAGCTTAAGAGATATACAAAAAATTGTCTTATTAAGTACAGCCCACACACTAAGGAAAACTTTATCTATGTAATGCTGAGGATGATAGGGAAGATAGAAAAACATGAAATGGAGCCATAACAACACGCCACTACCTGCCTTAGGTCTCCCCGCAGACTTGGTTGCTAGTGAGACCAAAGCAGAAATCGAAATATGATGAAAAATGACATCATAATAATAATAATAATAATAATAATAATAATAATAATAATAATAATAATAATAATAATAATAATAATAATAATAATACTTCTGGATAAAAACAGGCGTTGTGGTACAGTGGATATCGGCTCGGAACGAGAAACCGGGGAGCCGTGTTCGAATTCCAGTTGAATCCATTGTATTCATTTACGCGCAAATACCCCTGGGAAAGGTATTAATCCGACTCTTCCTTCCAGTTATGGGTTAAATAGCAGGACAGATTGGGTTCTATAGCCTTGGTCGGCAACCAGTCTACCGCAGAAAGCAATGGCAACCTACTGCGGGATAATCTTGTGCCCAGTCAGTCATGTCTCTTTCGAGACATGATCGCCCAAGCGTGTATCACGTATGGCACTTAACTGACTGACATTCCGAGTTAACCCTCGATCATCTCCTTGGTTCTCACCTGCATGCTCGGCTGATGTTGCCCACAGGACTCATTGTACCGGAGTGACACGTCTGATTACAACATATATCTATTTTTCTCTGGTTTTACTGAATACAAGCGTGATCTGAATGAAGCAAAGTTATTGTTCGCTGACAGAATGAAACAATGTATAGCATCTCCCAACAGTAAACTGTCAATCCCTCCTTTATTCAATCAATTTGAAGATCTCACATCTACAGCAAACAAGGTTGAATGCTTTGCTCACAAATTCTCTTCTAATACCACACTTGGAATCCTCTGCTAGTATCAACACTCGATTTCCCACCTAGAACATGCATAACCCTGTCCCTGGTCTCAGACATCAATTCTAAATTAGACTCCCATAAGGAACGCGGAGGTGATGGAATCCCAGCCTTAAAGAAAAGTGCCTCTGAGCTGGCTCCATTTCTCTCCAAACTTTTGCCTCCTATTTTCCTGTTTGTTAGAAGTCCTTATCTCCAGTTCCTGTTTTTCAGAATTCTGGTGAGCTCTCTGAGTCCTCTATCTACCACCCTATTAGCCTCTTTACCACTTTTTGGTAAAGTAGTCGAGGCGTTAATCAATGTTGAAGTGGTTAAGCATCTCACCTCTCACGACCTACTATCTGACAAACAATTCGCCAGGTCTATCGCTGATATGCTACAACAGTCACTCTCTCTCTCTATATATATATACCACGCTATTGATAATAACGGCAAAGCTCGAGCTGTTCTCCTAGATGTCTTAAAAGCATTTCACATGTTTTAGCATGCTGGCCTTCTGCACAAACCCAAAGGCTACGTATTTCTGAACGATTGTTTGATTTAATCCAATTATTCCTATCCAATCGTGAAATAAAGTTCGTTTTGAACGGGTAAGCTTCCAGATCCTTTTACACAAATGCGGGTGTCCCTCAAGTCTCTATCCTAGGTCCTACATTGTTTCTGATCTTCATAAATGATCTTCCTGATGTCATCAGTTTCCAAGTAGGCATCTATGCAAATGACACAATTTACTCTCGTCTCAATAGGAAATCTGACAAGGCTGACAATGTAAACGTGGCTGCTGCTTTTTAAATGGACCTTGAATCAGTGGGCAACTCGGGCAGAAAACTGCTTGTAAATTTCATTGCTTCCAAAACAAAACTGCTGTCCTTTAACCATCATAGAGATACTTTCCAGCCATTGGGGTGGAATGTGCGTTGTGGTGCAATTCGGAACGACAAATCGGGGAGCCGAGTTCAAATTCCAGTTAAATTTCTTGCATTTACTTACGCACAAATAGCCTTGGGAATGGTATTAATCCATCTCTTCCTTCCGGTTGTTGGTTAAATAATAGAACAGAAGGGGTTCTATAGTTGTGGCTGGCAACCAGTCTACTGCAGAAAGCAATGGCAACCTATAGCGGGATAATCTTCTACCCAGTCAGTCAAGTCTCTTTCAAGACATGATCGTCTAAAGTATGTATCATGTATGGCATATAACTGACTGAACTGATGTGGGATGACTACATCAAATCTACAGCTGCATCTACAACGAGGAAGTTTGGGTCCCTGCGACGAGCCAGAAAGTTTTTCTCGTTAAAGCACATCTTGCACTGAACACTAAATAGTCTAGTGCTCCTGTTATAAATCCCCGGCTTTTTGAGAAAACTCAAAGAAAGATCTACAAAATAATCAGCCTTGCCTTGGCATCACGACTCCAGTCACTTTCTCAACGATATAACGTGGCTTCCTTCTCTCTTTTCTACAAATACTTTCATGACAACTGCTCTGACGGGCTTTTTCCCCAGGTTTCCCGACCACATGAATTTAAGCGTGCTACTAGATTGGTATCTAGGTCCCACCCTTTTACCGTTGAAATAATTAAATATAACTGCCACTTCTGCTCCAACAGTTTTATTTTCTCGCACTTCCCGCTTGTGAAACTCACTTTAGTTTACTTACTTCCCTAATAGGTACAATCTCCAAAGACTCAAATACAATGTCACTTGCCATCTTCTATCTTTTTGAATCCCGCTCATCTTTTATCCTTTCTTCAATAACCCCTGAATTGATCCAAGATTTTCTCTCACTGAAATCCTCTGTGCACAAGAGGCCGTCTGACTTTGCTTGAGGTGAAATGATTAAAAAATAATGATAATGATAATAATATCATATGATAATGATGACAACAATTATTAGGAGACTAGTCTAAGTCTATGTTCAGACAGAAAATGTTTGGTATTTCCGATTCTATTTTCGTTCAGTCAAAAGATTAAGCATAATAGTGCTAATCTGCAAAGTGTGTCAACGAACTTCAGAATTCCTATAATTTCTTTAATCTCACTATTCGCAATAAACAAAAAAAAAATGAATGCTGACAATTATTTTTAGAAATGTAAATGGAAGAACCAAGTTTCTAGCTATTTCGAAACACCTTATATATATGTAAATATTAATAGATCTATTTTTATGTACATATATAATTGATTCCATACACAAATGGCCATGCAGAATCTAATAAACCGGACGTAGACATACACATCTATACACATATATTTACACTACTGCCTACATTTAGTGACGTACAGATGAAAAAGCTGTTAAATGAAAATATGTCACCATACATATTCGATATATATATATATATATATAAAACATTAAAACTATGTGCGATTTTGTGAGTGTGCGTATGTATGATTTATTAAAATATATTTAGTGATAGCAATAGCGTGAGCAAACGTATCTGAGTATGTGTTATTGCCTGAGTGTGAATGCATGTAAACTTGAAATTTGTGCTTGTCCATGTAATTATATGAGTATTTACATAAGTGGTGTGTGTGTTTGCGTGCGTGCGCGCGCGTGTGTGTGTGTGCTCGCTCGCGTGTGTGCGTGAATGAGATTAATAAAAAAAAAAATAATGTACAGAACAGAATGCATATGCATTTATGAGGTCGCTTAAGGCAAGCCTATAAATATTCTCTCTCCCTCCCACCTTCTTATTCTGTGTGTGTGAATGCGTGTATAAGTGTGTGTGTGTGTCTGTGTGCATTTAACCTTATATTGTAAAAAGAAAGAATGGAACTTACTTAAAATCGTATGAAATATAGAATATATAAAACCAGATAGATACAAATAAAATGAGTTAGATAGATAGATAGATAGATAGATCTAAACTTATTTATAAAAGGAACTTTGTGTGTGTGTCTGTGTGTGTGTGTGTGTGTGTGTGTGTGTGTGTGTCCGTTACCTATAGACTCCGAAACGGCTGAACCGATTTTCTTGAAAATTTACGCAGTTGTACCATAAGCGGCTGCGAGTGTTCTTAGCTAGGTTTTGTGTCGAGGTACCCCGGATAAATATCGAAAATCAATAATCGAAAAAATCGAGTTATATATATATATATATATATATAAAGCAAGATGTTTGTGTGTGTGTCTGTATTTTTCAGCCCTTTTATTTTAGTTTTTGCTTCGTGTTTGGCTCTAAGTAGGTATAATTGTAGTTCTTAGTCCAAGCCATGATACCATTTACTCAACAGACTTATTTAGCCTTCAAAATTCAGTTTACGGCGAAAAAACTTAGTTGATATCGATACCAGGAAATAAAAAGTTGACTTACATCCATTGATTTTTCTTTCAGTCTACGGTTTCGCTTTAACTGGAAACAACTATTGCTTTTAGTCTTTCGTGCCAACGTCAAAAGAGTCTGAGCTCCAGAACCATGGATTAATTTTAAAGCTTTCACTACACCCGAGCAACGCCGGGCTATACTGATAGCAGATAGATAAAGAATAGAATGAGATAGATAGATAGATAGATAGATAGATAGATAGATAGATAGATAGATAGATAGATAGATAGATAGATAGATGCCATCGGGTGTGTATGAGAGAGAGAAGGGAAGATTGAGAGCACATTTACACGTATTCATGAAGGTTTGAATAAACATACGTCTTTTCATATACTTCGTTTTCTATGTGATTGCCAATGTAAATAAAGAGAGAAAGATAGATTAGAAATTTAAAAGTTTATCAAATTTACCGTGTGGATTTCTTATTCAGTACTTGTGATAGCTGGTGCATTTGCTTGAGTGTTTGTTAGAGTATTTAGGGAAACGAGTAGCAAATCCTTACGTGCCTGAGTTTGATTAGCTTCAAATTTGTTTGTGAACTATCTTCGAACCTTCGTGTTAAAAAAAGAGAAACAAAGATTGAAAGGGTAATTTTTTTCTACGTTTCCGTTTGTTTTTGAATAAGTCTGAATGTTACAATATGCCAGGGAGCGTTTATCTGGCGTTAGAGAATGTTGCGGCAAGAGATACTCAATGGTGATTCAATTTAGTAATTTATTTGTCTGTGTACCGATTACCTATAAGTACGCTATTTATTTTGCATGTTTTCAGTAAACTTACTTCGCAAAAGGCTTGCAATCGAGTGCTGATATATATCAAAATTGAGACTAAAGTCATTATTGAACGTCGATATTCTGTCTCATACATGAACGCTAACTTCAGACCATGCATATTTTTCTGTTTGCATACACTCTAAACCTGATACTGAGCATTTTTACATTGAAATATAACATACCTTAAAATGATATTTTATTGTTATATATATATATATATATATGTGTGTGTGTGTGTGTGTGTGTGTGTGTGTGTGTGTGTGTGTGTGTGTGTGTGTGTGTGAATAAAGAACGGTACCCACAGAAACCACAAATTGCTCTAAAAAGAAAAGACGTCATACTTATCCAAAAACCCGAGGAACCTTTCGGCCAACGAAGCCCTTGAAAAAGTGTTGGCCGAAAGGTTTCTCGAATTTTGGGATAAGTATGACGTCTTTTCTTTTTAGAGCAATATATATATATATATATATATATATATATATATATATATATATATATATAATTATTACAAAAGTAAAAGAACTCGTAGATTAAAAACTCACTGTTCAAGCATTTATTTTTAAAGAGTGCTCCATAAAGAGTTGAACTTATTATTGTAATTGTGTTATTACAATGTTTTATAAAAGCATAATATCACTACACAAAAATTTTCATGTTTCAAAACAAATTATTTTAACAAATTTTATTTTACCTGAAGAGAAACAGTTATGATCTGAAACATGAAAATTTTTTTATGCTTTTATAAAACATTTTAATAACAAAATTAAAATACATATATATATATAAAATATATATATATATATTATTAGCTCTCTCTCTATCTCTTTATCTCTCTCTGTCTCTCTCTCTCTCTCTATATATATATATATATATAATATATATTATTAGCTTTACTTTGTATTGAGCACTTTTTTAAGAATAGAGTTTATTTGGAGACGGAATATGATTCCATCCATATGTACCCTCTACTTATATATATATATATATATATATATATATATATGAGCAAATATATCGGTTGTTACTGCCATTTCGTTAATCTCCAGAACGTTTCGTAATATATATATATATATATATATATATATATATATATATATATATATATATAATTTGAAAGCTGAAATGGCTAGTTTTTCTCATATTGCACTTCCCGATTGTAAATATTTCTTCCGGCCTGTTGCATCTCAATCAACTATGATCTTCAAAAATTTAAATCCAATGGTGATCGTTATCTTCTGTCTTCGTAATTCTTGATCTTAAACGTTTTAGATTGCAGTCTAAATGCGCTATATATATATATATATGTGTGTGTGTGTGTGTGTGTGTGTGTGTGTGTGTGTGTGTGTGTGTGTGTGTGTGTGTTTAAGCATTATTTTTTATTTGATTGGTAATTCTGTTTTTTATCAATATTTTTAAAAATCCTTTCACCCCAAACAAGGCAGAACTGCCATTGGTGCACGGAGGGATACATAAACTGTGAGTGATGAGAAAGAGGAACAAGTTACGGGGGTGTCAGATAATGAGTAAGAAAAGGATGAGAATTCAAGTGTGAATAAAGTTGCATAAGAGTAGAGTAGAAAGTAAAAAGAACATGATACAAGGGTTGTCAGGGAAAATATGTGAGTCAAGGAGATAAAAGATGGCAATTGACTTTGCATTTAAATTCTTGGAGATTGTAGCTGTCAGGGAAGCAAGTATACGGAAGGAAATTCTACAGGTGGGAAGTGCGAGAAAAAAAAAAACTAAGGGAGTACAAGTTACGTATATAATTAAACAATATATTTATTTATATTTTAGCCTAAATAATCGAGAAATTTAAAAAAATGCGTCCACTTCATAAAAACTTTCGTAAAAAATGCTATAAATGGAATGGCATTAAATATCATAAAAAATAACGTTACCAAACATAACAGAAATAGAAAAATAATGTTGTACACACCACCATTTAACCAAATCGTTAGTATTAAGTTAGATAATAAATTCTTTAACCTAGTTCAGAAACACTTCCCAACTGATAACACATTTAGAAAAATTCTTAATAATAATACACTAAAACATAGTTATAGCTGCCCTGATAATCTTGAGATGATAATAGAAACATGTAATAATAAAATCCTAAAACAATATAACAATATTAGCAATCAAAATAACCCTATCAAAAATAACGCCAATGACACTAATACTTGCAATTGTCGCAACCCAAACGAATGTCCACTGCAAAATAGATGCTTTACAGATTCTATAGTCTACCAAGCTAACATTTTCATTACATAAAATCCAACTCGTATCAAATATTATGTTGGAAGTACTAAAAACATTTTTAAACGCGATTGTATAGGCATAAGCTATACTTAAAAATATAAAATTTATAGTAACTCAACTTCTTTTCCACATACTATTGGCAATTGAAAGATACAAATAAAACACCTGCTGTTAAATGGAATATATTAACAAAAACTAGAACATGTAAAATGTTGCATGAAAAATGGTTTCTTTTCTAACAAGAACAATTCAAATAATTAAATTCCCGAAAACTAACTTATTAGACGAACGTAATCAAATAACTATTTACTGTCACCACAGGATTCACACTCTAAAATTATCTCAAACTGTTTACTATATGCTATAATCCATAATCCTACCCTTTTTAGTTAATTATATAGACCTCAAACCTAACCTTAATCAACTGTACCATTGCTGATTACACTTACTTTCACCACCAGTCATCTCTAAAATCAAGTAAATCCGCCTTTAATAATTAACTTTATAGCTTTATGTCTATTTCCTTACATTAAAATTGTGTTTTTATATTAACAACATTCGTAAAACAAATATTTTATTGCTTTAATTTTAATGTCGTCACATTTCAAATAATATATTGGCTACGTATTTTTCCATACTTATTGAAATTGGCACAACAGACACTTCTTTTCCATTTTTCAATACAGTCACGTTGCAACACTTTAATGTCTCAATATGTCTACTGTCTACAGCCACAAATCTTTTAAATTATAACAGCCTCCTACTTCACTACGTTCACCTAATATGGTGGTATCTTTTTTAAATTTTAAAAATCTTTACCAAAATTACGCAAAGATATCTTGAAATATTAAAGAGTAAATTTATTCAATAAAATCTCCATTGGCTTCTACCACAGCCTCCGGATAACTTCGAAATAGTTTTTATGTGCTGTGTTTAAAAAGTATAGCCAAATGTTAGGAATTTTATCTGTTCCTGGAAATTTTCAATTGTATTCTTTTTTCAGTACACATTTAATATCCTTTTCTGTGATTCCAGCCCATGTCTTTTCTGGTTTATTTTTCATTCGTTCTAACTCTTGCGCAATCCAGTCTGCCTTTTTGTTATTTTCTTTGGGGCAAGCACATATTTTTTTCCCAGAACTGTATAACTTTTTCCATTTTTTTTTTTGCGGGGGGGACTGTCATTTCAATTCTTTTTTTACCTATTTCCCTGTAAAATTTCTTTGCATCGGTTTGAAAAATCTTGATCTTTTCTCATAGCGTCTTATTCTTTGAGCCTTCAGTTGTATTATTTGCTTTATTTTTTCCTTAGTTGATAGGACTTCAGTTACATTTCTAATGTTGTATATTCTTTCGACTCTTCTGCCTTTTCTAGTTCTTACATTTATTCATCTAGTCAGTTCATCTACTACTGATAATTCACTTCTAAATTGTTCGATTTCTTCTTCTATTTTTCTTTTCCAAGGTGGATCTTCATGTCTGCGAGGCTGCCTTGTTTTTAATTTGATGTTCAATTTTTTGTTGCTGCTATTGCTAATGCATATATTGCTTCATTGAGATTTATATGAGTGTCTTCTTCATCCAAAATTAGTTTCAGTGCTGCATTGTAGAGCTTAATAATTTCGAGGTTATGCTTTGTTGGTTGTAATTTTGGGAGCTGTTCTCGTTCCTCCATTGCAATATTTTGTATTTGACTTATATGGTTCTTGATTTCTTCCTTGGCTTCTTATATACTATTCTTGTTTTCCGTAAAATAATTATGTTCAGTGTGTTTTGAACTCGTTTTATTTTCGTCTTTTAACTGACTCAGATCACACCTTTCCAGCACTTCTAAACTTACAGCATTATCTTCACGGTGATTTGTGTGTATCACGATTTTTACATTATGACCTGTGGCTTGTGTGATGTTACTACTTTTTATTTCTGATTCCGGTTCCCTTTCATATTTTGTTGATTCGTCTATTCTGGTTGCAATTCGTTTTATCTCTTTAATTTCAGCCTCTGTCAATCGCTTATTTTGCATGATGTATCTTCGTACATTGGCTAATTTATTTTCGTCAATGTACTTTCTATTTGTTTGGAGAGTGATGTTTTTTGAGGTTTGAGTAACGCTTCATGAAATGCAGTCATAACGACTTTATACTCCTCACGAGACCATTTTATTTTTTCTTTCTTTAAATATACGGTTATAGATCTAACTGGAGAATTTTCAAGGCCATCATTAGGATTATCCTGGTTGTGGGGACCTGAGGATTGATTCTTTGTGTAGGATTTTGTTCCTATGGCAGATTTTTCGACCTCAGGTAGGTTCCCTCCTGAAGGACGGGTTCCCTGTTTAACCACTGGAAGAGCCATACTAGACTTTTTATTTCTATTTGTAATTCTCCTATTTTTCCCACGAGTGACACACGGATCCAAAAGTTCACCCAAAGTTGCCCGGCACGTTGGGTAACGGTCTTTTACAAACAGGGTTCCGAAGCCTGTAGGGAATCGTTTGTGACCTCATAACGCAGTAACCATTCACTCCTCGGCACGATTAACACCTTGAGTTGCAGCTTGTTATTATTATTATTATTATTATTATTATTATTATTATTATTATTATTATTACACACTGCAACTAGATAGCTACAAAGTTTTGGTTTTAAAACCATTATCAGGCAGTAAAAGGTGGTTAATTTATTTTGTAATATATAGATAAGGAGATATAAAATAAATGAAAAAGAAAAAATGAAATCAAACAGAAAGATAAGAATAATGAACTGAGATATTAAAATATGTATTTACGGGAGTTTGCTTATAAGTACAAATAAAATAATATAATAATATTACTTAAAAAATTACTAGTTCAATAAGCTAATTTTTTTTAAATATCATAAGTACAAATAAAATAATAGGAATTTAAAACAAATTCCAGTACAATAAGCTAAGTTTCTTGAGTTATAAGGATATTTGTTCATAAGTACAATAATAATAATAATAATAATAATAATAATAATAATAATAAAAGCAAAACAGAAGCCAAGAACCAACTATTGCGGCAAAAAATATAAAAATGAAAGTCAAAGATAAAGCTCTTGAAAAGATGAAACAGCGCTGGCAAGACAAACCTCTGCATGGCCAATATCCAGTACGTGCCAATAAATCCAATGTTGACAAAGTTAATACTCATCGATGGTTACGTGCATCTGGATTAAAGTCTGAAACTGAAGGATTTATACTTGCAGCACAAGACCAAAGTCTTTTCACGAGAAACTTTCAGGCAAATATTATGCATAATAATATGGATCCAAAATGCAGGTTTTGTGATAAACACCAAGAAACAATAGACCACCTAATCTCAGGCTGTTCTGTGCTTGCCCCAAACGAATATAAAAATCGCCACGATAGAGTTGGGCAATATTTACATTGGACAATGTGCAAACATTATGGAAAAGCTGTAAACAAACACTGGTATGAACATCATCCAGCACCGGTTACAGAAATAGAAGATGTAACCATTCTATGGGATTACACCATCTACACAGACAGAAAAATTGAAGCAAACAGGCCAGACATTATTGTTAAAAACCAGAAGGAGAAAACTTGTCTATTAATTGATATGGCTTGTCCAGCGGATTGTAACATAGCAATCAAGGAATTTGAAAAACTGTCAAAATATAAAGACCTGGAAATTGAAATAGAAAAAATGTGGAAATTGAAAACAAGAGTTGTGCCAGTGATAGTAGGTGCACTTGGAATGATAAAAAATGGAACAAAACAACACATTGAAAGAATCCCTGGAAACCCCAGCTTAAGAGATATACAAAAAATTGTCTTATTAAGTACAGCCCACACACTAAGGAAAACTTTATCTATGTAATGCTGGGGATGATAGGGAAGATAGAAAAACATGAAATGGAAGCCATAACAACACGCCACTACCTGCCTTAGGTCTCCCCACAGACTTGGTTGGTATTGAGACCAAAGCAGAAATCGAAATATGATGAAAAATGACATAATAATAATAAATTACCAGTTCAATAAGTGTAAAACTTTTTAAAATTATAAGAGGATTAACGTAAATACAAATAAAATAATAATAGTAATTTAAACAAGTAACAAGTAAATACGCTAATTTTTTAAGAGCAAATAAAATAGTAATGATAAAAATTGCCAATTCCATAAGCTAATTTTTTAATTACAAGTGGATTATTTCATAAGTACAAATAAAGAGTGAATTAATAATAGTAATTAAAAAATTTCAGTTCAATATGCTAGAATTATTTAAGTATATATCTTTAATAAATTTAAAATATATATATACATATATATTTAAAGGTATGAAATATTTTATGATTACAAAAATTAGTTATTTCATTACGTTTGTTTAATAAGTCAGTTTGGGGGAATTTTATTATATGGATTTTTTCTTGTAAGCAAGGGAAAATATTTGGTGGAAAGATTTACATTTTCGTGCTTCAGTTAATATTTTCCATTTAAATGTAGGAGTTTCATTTGCATCTTTCAACTGCTAGTAGTATTTACAGAGAGAAGTAGAATTTCTATATGCTCTATTATTGAAAGACTAGCACTATATCCCGGCGTTTGCTCGGGTGTAATGTAAGCTTAAAAACTAATCCATGGTCCTGGAGCTCAGACTCTTTAGACGTTTGGCACGAAAGACTAAAAAGCAGTGGTTGTTTCCAGTTAAAGCGAAACCGTTGACTGAAAGAAAAATCAATGGATGTAAGTCAAATTTTGATTTCCTGGTATCGATATCAAATAAGTTTTTTCGTCGTAAACTGAATTTTGAAGGCTAAATAAGTCCTCTGAGTAAATGGTATCATGGCTTGGACTAAGAACTACAATTATACCTACTTAGAGCCAAACCCGAAGTAAAAACTAAAATAAAAGGGTTGAAATAAATACAGACATCCAGGCAGATAAACAAACACTCACACAAACATCTTGCCTTTTATATATATATATATATATATTATCGATTTTCTGCACTATTGTAAGAACTGCAACCTTGAAACTTCTGAATATCGTTTCTTATGTCTTTGTCTGTGAGTGTATCAAATTTGATTAAAATCGGACCAATCCTTCTATAACCCGATTTTTTCGATTATCGATTTTCGATATTTATCCGGGGTACTTCGACACAAAACCTAGCTAAGAACACTTGCAGTCACTTATAGTACAACTGTGTAAATTTTCAAGAAAAATGGTTCAGCCGTTTCGGAGTCTATAGGTAACGGACACACACACACACACACACACAGACAAAGTTCCATTTATAAATAATTTAAGATAAGTTATACTGGTAAAAACGAGAATTAGAATTATTCTAAATACATCCAATATAATGTTTGGTAATATTGGGATTTTCATTGATAGTGATAGTAGTTTGGTATACAATGGAATCTGTAACACATTTATTTTGCATATGACATAAATTAGGGTTATGGCAGTTGCAGGAACTTCTGTTATTATCATTATCTATGGTATGCTAGTTATAATTCATATTATTATATTGTTTTAGAATTTTATTATTGTGTTTTTATTATCATATCGAGATTATCAGTGCAGCTATAAACAAGTTTCAGTATATTTTTTATTAAAGATTTTGCTAAGTGGGTTATTAGTTGGAAAGTATTTTAGAACTAGATTAAGGAATTTATTGCCTAACTTGGTACTAACCATTTGATCAAATTATCTTCCTATTTGCATTATATTTAGTATTATGCTTAATTTGTTTATGATATTTAATATCCTTTGTTTTTTAGTTATTAAATTTAAAGTAAGTTTACGCTAGATGATGCTGTGTTGTCATGTAGACTAAGTTACATTTGTCATTCGTGTACATTTGTTGCTAATTTGTCTTCAACGTTTAATGCGTGTAGTAGTGAGTTAACTGATAACTTAACGCTGGCAGAATATTCATATCGTGTGCAAGGAGATATGATTTTACACACGGTCGCGCGAATGATAATGAATGCGAGGCTGCCCAGTTGTATCAGATTACGTTTCCAGACCAAAGGCAGCCGAGTCATCCAAACTTTGTTGCTGTTTATTGTCACGTTGCTGAGGCACGTTCCATGGCACCACAAACTACGAAGACCGAGATCCGTTAGTATGCTTGAGCACGAAGAACACATTCTACAGACCATCGGAGAAATTCCAGGTATCAGCACACGTAAAGTGGACCAAGCATGTCGTACATCTCATAATACCACATGGAGTAGCTCCTGTATCCTTATCATTTGTAACGAGTCCAGGGTCTTTCGCCATCTAATCATTCACCTCCGGGGGGGAAATTTTGCCGGTGGTTTGTTGCAGAAACTGCCGATCTCTTAAGTCTTGTTAATGGATGAGGGAATATCTAGATAAGATTTAATAAAAAATTTACAAAATCAAAATTTGTTGGTAGATCGGAATATTTACAATACAGAATAAACACCAGCAACAGTTTTGCAATTTCCGATCTGCTAGAGGATGTACCCCTGCTAATAAGAAGACATATGTGGCTCATGCATGATAGGTTTCCAGCACATTTTACTCACATTGTTCGCGATGTTATGGCTGAGATCTACGATAAAAGATGGATAGGTAAGGAAGGACCTGTTCCATGGCCAGCACGTCAACCCAACCTCAGTCCATTGGATTTTTATCTCTAGAGCACCTAAATCAGTTGGTTTACTCATCAGTCATTAATAATACAGAGATGCTTCATCAACATGCGATGGGAGCCTCTGTGTGTGTGGTTGTGTGTGTATACACAGACACATACACACATATGTATATATATAGAGAGAGAGAGAGACTTAGAGAAAAGGAGAAAATTGAGAGAGAAAGCACATAAACGGACCTATACATACATATATATATATATGTGTGTGTGTGTGTGTGTGTGTGTGTGTGTGTGTGTGTGTCACAAGAAGATTTGGGGCCCATAGGTGTCACTTTTTTCGCGATGAGAATCATGGAGTTACCCAGCTATGTGTTAAATAAAATGGCAACGTGTGCTCTATAGCCATGATTTCCAACCAGGCTAACAGAAAGATAACTCTGCATTCAAAACCGTAGCCATCCTCCATGGTTCACGACCCTCCACGATGAGGAAGAAAAGAAACAAGTAAATATATTATATATTTGGGTAGTAATCCTTTATTCATCCACGTTTCTCTGCATATGACGCACAAGGAATATTTTGTAAGTACTTTTTTTCAATTTTGATTGTGTCCTCACAAACTTTCTCAGTGACTGGAGGAATTGTTCAGAATATATATTGTTCCCAAACGCCGTCGCCTAATACGGTAGCCATTTTTAAGGAAGATTTGTTTCCGTGATCCAAAATTGTTACTGCATTAGTTTGATTCCTGTACTGTTTTGTGTGAGAGTATAATTCATTCGAATTTTAGTGAAATCACAAAAATTATATCTTGGATCTTTCCGAAAAGTAGTGCTGTGTAGGGAGGATCTGTTGATTTTTAATCATAATATTTAGATGCTATTTTTCTAATGAAAAACAACAAACCTCCCAAAATAGTACTTTTTTGAACGGAGCCAAGTGTCCTTGGCTGTATTTGAAAAACAAATCATTACAATGTAGGAAACAACACAAATATATTAACAATCCTTTCTCCAAACACATAAAAAGCCATTTTAAAATGTATTATTCGAAATCACTCCTGAAAATAAACATGATCGAAAATACTTCCAGTCGCTTAATCTTAAAAGAGAATATTTGTAAGGACAAGGACACATGAAAAACTTTATAAAAACATTTAAACACTCTTTGTTCAATGTATTCAACGAAATCTATAGTATTTAGCGTCTAATGTACTTACACACACACACACACACACACACACACACACACACATATATATATATATATATATATATATATATATATATATATCAGTTTTTTTTTCCTTAAGGAATACTATCGTGCAAAAAAAATAATGAATGAATTGAAAATGCTTTCGTATTTTTTAAATCGATATTAATGCTCTGTCGCACCAAGTCTTTGTTCATATATATATATATATATATATATATATATATATATATATATATGTTTGTGTGTGTGTGTGTGTGTATATATATATATACATACACACACACACACACATATATATATATATATAATACATGATATATATATGATACACCTTTAGTATTCGTTCACGAGTGGTAAAATTGATCAAATGATAGTTTGCCTGAGAAAAGCGTATGCAGATTCATATTATATATATATGTGTGTGTGTGTGTGTGTGTGTGTGTGTGTGTGTGTGTGTGTGTGTGTGTGTGTGTGTGTGTGTGTGTGAAGAACACGTACACAGAGAAAGAGAAGCAAAGTAGGTAGTTTTTAGTCATTTCTGTTATTTTGACAATTTTGACTAAATCCGACTATCGAAAACCTAAACGACGAAACGTCTGGGCCAAATCCTGAGAAAGTAATATAACCTGTATTTGCCTCAAATGGATAGGTCAAACTGGATAAAAACCCAATTCACTCGAGAACTGGCCTTCGATTTATTGATTCCATCAGTTGTTGCAGCCTTGCTTTGTGCAAATTTTTCCTCTTAATATTTATAGAAATAAATGATTACAGGGAGCAGACTGCGGCTTGTCATGCAAACATGTCTTTTCATTCACTGTTCCTGTTATTTAAATAAGAGAGAAGAATTCTAAACTGAACATAGACGTTTTGGCAGGTCGCTTAAGGTTATATACAAAGTACTGTGATTCCATATGTGTATATTTTGCACTCAGATTAACCCGATGCTGCTAAAGACGCATATGTGCACACTCGTAGACCTAGATATGTCCATTTATCAGCCCACATATGTATATTTCTCAGTTACCATAAATGCATTAAAAGTAATGGATTCTTGTCTTTATTATAATTTTACTACTTTTATTTTCTATTATGAATTTCTTAAAGATCTATTTCTTCTTTTATGTTTAAAACAATCAGAGAAACTGTTCAATATGAGAGCTTCAAACTGGTGACGATCACCGGACTTAAGCAACATCGAGCCTGGTCTGTATTTAGATGGGTGACTGATTGGGAATACCAGGTGCTGTAAGCTTGTTTGCCGAAAGTATGGGACACTCAGTGAGGGTCGAATTCACTACTCAGTTGTAATGATTCGAGCAAGACAAGCCTGCTAACCATTACAGCACCTCGGGGTGCCCACACCTGACCAGATATGGCAAGAGTATTCAATGTACGTGGACAGTGGAACGTGAAAATTTACCCCCATACAGTTCGAAATTCTCTGTAGTTTACTCGAATATACACACACCGGATGAAAGCCGGAGAACAAAACAACCGAAACGTTATAATAACAATAACAAAGATAAAAACATTATCCCAGATGCAAATTATTTACATGAAATAATAGTATTTTTGTTTAACTGTAAATTACTCATGTTAGGCCGTCACATCTATTAAAAGCATGCTGTAGAGTTTACCTTTTTTTATTATTTTTTTCATTAATTTATATTTATTTGTTTGATAAATAAGTTCGCCAAATTTTCGATTTAACAGAAAATGGTGATGAGATCATAACTGTAACCAGTAGAACAGAGTACGTTCTAGGTATTTGTCTACATTTTTGAGATGAGGTATTGTAATTATTTACACTATTTACATCGTAAATACATCTGAAAGCGGCATGATTGATGGAACGAAAACAATCTACCCCAAAGAAAGATGTAAAAGGCTCAGTTTAAAATTCCAATCACCTGAAGAACGTCGAAACGTATAAATGTTGTAAATATGGCAACGAAGATGTAAATAGCGTAAATTAGTTTTAGTCAGTGTTTCAATGATTTGTCTCTGTAGATGTTCGTTTTTGTTGATTTGATTTTGTTTTGTTTTGTGTCAAATTTTTTTTTATGGTTGTCCTGTTTTTATGGTTGCTCTGTAACTATTTAGTCTTCCGTTATCCTGCAGCTAGAAAACGATTTTAAATGAAAGACATGTAAGACTTGATGACTAAGCTATAATCCCTGCGAAGCGTAAAGAATATTTGTTATTTTCGCAACATAACCAAACAACTCTTGTTTACTCGATTTGATTAAGACGTTTAATTCTTGGGGAGAATTACCGAGATAAAATACTTGTTTACACAGTGTCAGATTAAAATCGTTCATTGCGTGTAAGAGAGACTTTCAACGACGAAGTAACATAAAACCTTTCTGATCCGTCACTGAGTTTTATCAGCGCGTTCGTTACAAAAGATTAATGATTCCACTGTTGATTCGAGAAGGAAAAAAACAAGTTTTAATAGCCAAAGTTTGTGAATGAATGTCATAAGAAATTGTTTTACCGTATTTAAATTTACTTTTCTTGTTTTTAGTGTCGCTTTTTTGTTCATGTCTTCCTTTCATACTTTTACGGAATTTAAATTACTTACTAGAGCAATTTATACTGACTTGGCATTTGGACTTCAGCCACTGTCTCACCAACGAGATTCCCTCTGTCTTTTCTACAAACATTTTATGGTAACCGCTTTGACGAGTTTTTTTTCAATAGTGTCCCGACTACATGAATTTAAGCGTGCTACTAGATTGGCATCTAGGTCCCACCCATTTACTGTTGAAATAAGTAAATGCAACTACCACTTCTACTCAAACAGTTTTTTCTTACACTTCACTCCTGTTGACTCCCTTCAATTTACTTGCTTCCCTTGATAATTACCATCTTGAAAAGTCTAAATTTAACGTCAATCGCTTTCTTTTGTCCTTTCTTCAATCTTCCCTATACTTACTATTTTCTCTCGTGTAACCCCCTGCGTAGTAATGGCAGTTACATAGTAGAAAACCACCCAGATTCCCTCCGTATTCCATCGGCGAGAAATCCCACTCAGACAGCTTCTTCCCACAAACCACTTCCCTGTGGAACAGAATCCCAAATGCGTTAAATTAGAACACAAAAAAATTGATACAAATGCTCAGCAATCTCGACATATTTGGGAAAGACATTAGAGTAATCAAGAATCTCTACTGGCAGCAAACCGCCTGTCATACGGACAGGAAACGAATTCAGCAGATATACAAGAATAGAAACTGGCGTAAGACAAGGATGTGTCTTTTCACCGGACCTATTCAACTTGTACAGCGAGACTATTATGCGGACCCTAGAAGCCAGGATTCCTCATCGGCGGCCACAATCTGATCAACATAAGATACGAAGATGATACAGTGCTGATAGCAGACACGGAAAGAAAACTACAAGACCTCCTAAAGAAGGCATCTGAAGAAAATCGGAAGAAAGGATTACAAATAAACTACAAGAAAACCGAATGTTTGGTCATCAGCAAACGATGGAGCCCAAAATATCAATTACATGTGGGTGATACTAAAATCAAGCAGGTACAAAAATTTAAATACTTGGGAGGTGTTTTAACAGAGGACGTAAAGTGCGATACGGAGTTCCGAAGGCGAATTGGCATGACGAAGGACGCATTCCAGAAGCAGAGTAGAGTATTGAGAGACAGGAAAATTTCGTTAGAAACAAAGAAGAAAGTACTGGGTTGCTATGTCATGTCCGTTCTTCAATATGGCAGTGAATGCTAGACGATATCATCAAAGATGAAGGAAAAACTTGATGCAACTGAAATGTTGTTCTACAGAATGATGCTGAGGTTATCATAGCTGAGTAATGATGAGGTTTTAGAAAGAATAGAAACGAAAAGAAAAGTAATAGTGAGCATCAGGAAAAAAAAACAGCTAAAGTTCCTGGAACATGTAATAAGGAAAAGGGCTTGGAGGAATCTGATACTCACAGGTCAAATAAATGGAAAGAGAGACTGGGGAAAGCAGCGGGTAACATACTTGACGGGCCTTTGCAAGTGGATGGCAGAATGGGGTTTGGATAATGTAACAAGAGAAAGAGTGCTAATAACCACCAGGAATAGGAAGACGTGGAAGTCTTTGATCACCTTGATCCTGAAGGGACATGGCACATAGAAGAAGAAATATTTATATATCGATGTATACCTGTGTTTATGTGCGTTGTGGTGCAGTGGATATCAGCTCGGAACGAGAAACCGGGCAGCCGAGTTCGAATTCCAGTTGAATCCATTGTATTCACTTACGCGCAAATACCGTTGGGAAAGGTATTAATCCGTCTCTTCCTTCCAGTTATGGGTTAAATAGCAGGACAAATTGGGTTCTATAGCCTTGGTCGGCAACCAGTCTACCGCAGAAAGCAATGGCAACCTAATACGGGATAACCTTCTGCCCAGTCAGTCATGTCTCTTTCGAGACATGATCGCCCAAGCGTGTATCACGTATGGCACTTAAGTGACTGATATGCTTATTTACGTCTATATCTATGTATCTATGTGTGTTTGTGTGCGTGCGTGTGTATGTGCGTTCACTTTTTCGATTGGTTCTCATCAGTAGAGTTCATTATTACTGATCCTCCTCTCCCTCCTTCTCCTCCTCCTTCTTTCTACTTTACTTCCATTCCTCCGCCACTTACCTACCCTCTCTCTTTTATACAAACCGCCGGATTGTTTACTTCTACTCTGCGTTCTTTTTTCGCCGTTGAATGAAACAGATGTTTTCTTCTGATCAATGTGTTCTCTCTTGTAAACTCTAGTTGGTCAAAGACCATAACTCTCGATGTATTTATTACTTACAGCGAGTAAAACACATTCAAAACGTTCAACAAGCTGGCCGACGGGGAAAAAAGTGAAAAAAAATTCCACTAGAAAAGAAAGAAAGAAAGAAAGAAAGAAATTTTAACTGGTCATAATACTTGTAATTTTCTATCACATAAAAGCAATATTTTTTTTTATTTTTATTGTTTTTTTTTTTTTGTCGAGAGTTGTCTTTTTTTATTGGTTTGTTTACTTTTATTTTCTAATATTTTTTTTTTTGTGTTTCTTTCTTTCTTTCTGTGCCCATCTATCTTAGAAACCGGAAATTAAATTTTCGCCATTTTCTTCTTTTCAGGCTTTAATTTTATTGAAAATTCTCTGCTTTCAAACCTCTTTAGCACATTTACAATTTTTATATGTTTTTACCTATATTATTTCCTTCTTTCTTTTTTCCTCTTTCTATATTAAATTTATAAATAGAAGCGGGTGCTGAAAACCTCTCGATCAAATCCAGTTCTCAAAATATGACCAAACGCCGTAGTTTTGAGGTATCCTATCTTGGTTGAGCCAAGAACATTTCACCATCAGCTTTAGTAAATACATATGCTGCATAAGTGAAGATAAAGAAGAACGCTAACCGAAAAGCCATGGTTTATGATTTATCCCTGCAGGCCATTGCAGGTGAATTCACTCTATTCTGAATGCTACACTTCTGCAGCGTTTTGTCCAAAAAGCAAATAGTACGTTTGGATTAGTTAATTCATTGAACACATCATAATTCATATTTACGTATGTAGTGTATGTTTGTATATTGATTTGTCAACTTTAATGACTTCTTGACAGTATCAACCACGGTAAACAATCGCAAAGTGCTGCACCGTTAGGAAGGACCTGAAGACCATATCACGGGTTGATTTAAGTTTTGTGGGTTCAACAGAAAATCAACACTGAAAGCCATCAGTAGATTTCCTAGCATGAATATACAAGTCAGGCTCACCGAGGGATTGGGCATACTGGTCTTGTTCAACTACTGGTTACGCCTGATTAGTTGCAATATAAACTAGAGACTGCCAGTGTAGAAACACAAAAGTGCCTGAGCAGATGTCTACAAAAGGGATTAGCTAGCTAGTCAAGCAGACGAGTATACTTGAAAACAAGACACCCAAAGATTATGTATGTATGTATATTGGCGTAAATTATAGTGGCTGAGTGGTTAGAACGTATACTTTCCGTTCAGGATATCAAGGTTCAAATCTCACCGAGCTCGATTTTTCAAAAAGATGACTTTTTAATTTTTTTGTCAGAGATGTGGGGACATTCCCCCGTGCGGCACATTGAAAAGTGCCTGCAAACCATATTAGAAGTTCAGCTAAGCATTAAGTGAAATTGGGTAGACGGAACTGCTCGGAAACCGTCAAACTGTGTTAGTACTAAATCACAAGTCATCGTAAGGAGAGCTTAGAGCGCACTGGTCTTATTCATACTATAAATCGCGTCAGATTATCCGCTCACTTCCAAAATCTGTAACTAAGGTCATCTCAGCATAGTGTCAACAAAATCCATATTACTCTGTGCGCATTAAACAAACATAAGATGTGCCTTGAGTAGTGGTCTGTAATGTTGTAGTGACGCAATCAACTATCTCCTTACCCCTAAACTGGACACTCGTCCCCACGGACTCGTTAAATGTAATCAGAATACTTTTTCTTGAATTAACAATAGTAAAAAGTGGCGCCCAAAATTCCGATTACAAGTTGGGGATACTAAAATCAAACAGGTGCAGAAATTTAAATACCTGGAAGGTGTTCTGGCGGAGGACGTAAAGGTGTGATACGGAGATTTGAAGGCGTATTGACATCGGCCAAGGATGCATTCCAAAAGTTGAGTAGAGTATTAAGAAACAGGAAAGTTTCGCTGGAAACAAAGAAGAGAATACTGGATTGTTATGTGATGTCTGTCCATCAATATGGCAGCGATTGCTAGACAATCTCATTAAAGATGAATGATTGAAGCTTTGTGGTATAGTAGATATCGGCTCGGAACGAGAAACCGGAGGAGCCGAGTTCGAATTCCAGTTGAATTCATTGCATTCATTTATGCGCAAATACCCCTTGGGAAAGGTATTAATCCGTCTATTCCTTCCAGTTATGGGTTAAATAACAGGACAGATTGGGTTCTATAGCCTTGGTCGGCAACCAGTCTACCGCAGAAAGCAATGGCAACCTACTGCGGGATAATCTTCTGCCCAGTCAGTCATGTCTCTTTCGAGACATGATCGCCCAAGCGTCTATCACGTATGGCACCTTAACTGAACTGAATGAGAAATGAGGGCTTGGGGAAACTGATGCTCGCGGGACGGATAGAAGCGAAGAAAGACAAGAAAAAGCAACGCATGACACACTTGATGGACTGCGTTAGACTGGTTTTCAATAGAAAACAATCAACCCTGCTATTCAACTCATAGCTTCAGGGAGAAGAGATTGATTACTATCGTTCTCAAGGCTATTCGCGCGTAACTGAATGCACTGAATTCTACTGTTATTCGAACTCAAGTTTCCTATTTCTCATTCTAATATCCATTACACCACAACTCTTATCCAATATATAGAGATCATCATCATCATCATCATCATCATTTATCCATCACACCCAGATGGTGCATAGGGCAGCAACTTTTTGTTGCTGTTTCTCTAACAAACTGTTTTTTACGGGGCAGAGGGTTGTTAGCCCTGTACCCAACCCCCAAACCTGGAGGACCAGTGGACCTTTCTTGGTCCTTACGTTTACAGCACCTGGTATTCCCAAATGGTCACCCATTAAGTACTGACCAGGATCAATGTTCCTTAACTTTGGTAATCGGACGGGAACCGGTGTATTGTAGACAATATATAGAGATGGTATGAAATATATGTTATCATTTGTTTTATTGAGAACCACTAATTTAGGTTATTGATTCAAGTTTTAATATCGTTCTGGAATTTATTATCCATTTTCTATTAATGCAATGTTACAAGGCAGCGCATTTGCAATGTTAAAATCTAACGTCGCTGGCACGTTGTTGGGGATTGATGTAGAAAGGTTTTGAAACATCTAAATAATGTTAGAGAAATATAATTCTAAGTGTTTGTCAATGAGGAATAGATATGTTTGTTTGTTTGCGTGTTGGTGGGCGCATGCCTGTGCATACGAGAATTTCGTGGTATTTGAACAGTATGCGTAAATTGAATGCATAAACTGAATGCGTAAACTGAATGCATAAACTGAATGCATAAATTGAATGCGTAAACAGAATGCGTAAACTGAATGCGCAAACTGAATGCATAAACTAAATGCGTAAACTAAATGCGGAAACTGAATGCATAAACTAAATGCGTAAACTGAATGCATAAACTGAATGCGTAAACTGAATGCATAAACTAAATGCGGAAACTGAATGCATAAACTGAATGCGTAAACTGAATGCATAAACTGAATGCGTAAACTGAATGCATAAATTGAATGCGTAAACTGAATGCATAAACTGAATGCGTAAACTGAATGCATAAACTGAATGCGTAAACTGAATGCATAAATTGAATGCGTAAACTGAATGCATAAACTGAATGCGTAAACTGAATGCATAAACTGAATGCATAAATTGAATGCGTAAAGTGAATGCATAAACTGAATGCGTAAACTGAATGCAT
>JBBBDQ010000840.1:7715000-7746113 GCA_037127315.1 Ascarosepion bandense | reverse complement strand
AGAAGAGGAGCGTGGAGGAGGCATTTCCACATCCATTTCTTGTTTCTGCGTCTGCTCTTGCTGCTGCTGCTTTTGCTCTTGTTGTTGTTGTTGTTTCTGCATTTCTTTTTGTTGCTGTTTTTGCTCCTGCTTCTGTTGTTGCTGCTGTTGATTAGCCTCTTTACGTGGCTTCTTTTTTTCAGGGGATGGTGATTTCTCCTGTTGAGGAGGAGGAGAAGCAACTTTCTTCCCCCTCCTGACCACCTCCGTCCATTCACCACTTTTTGCCTCGGTCTTTTTCTCCTGGGTAACTGTTGTTTTTGACACCGGCGGTGTTTCCGGTGTCACCTGCGTTTCTTCCTGTTTCCTTGCCGGACACATTTTGAATGTGTGTCCGGCCAGTCCACACGCCCAGCAGTGCGGCCTCCTCCCTTCTACCACAACAAACAGCTTTCTGCCACGGCACAGCAAAATATCGGGGACCTTCAGAAAGTTCGGCCTATCCACCGCTATGCTGACGTTTATGTCTTCCGTGGCCACACCTGCCTTACTTGTTATCCTTGCGACCTCCTCCACCGCTCCAAATCGAGCAAAAAACGCTCCAATATGGTCGCAAGCAATGTCTACAGGCACTCCATGAATAATTATCTTTGTTTTTCGAGTACCCAGATACTCCGTCTGCATCTGGATACCCTTGGCCTCCAGGGTATTCCCGGCCAAATTCTTCGCTTCCGTCTCTGTGCTTAATAAAACATCCCACATAGCACGGGACCTTCTCGCCAGTACGCAGGGTACAATATTTAAGGCTTTCAAAGCCTCTTCCATGTTCTCCCTGCTTACACTGATGAATTTCCGTGTTTTGACATCGGATGTAAGCAGGGAGATCGTCCTTGGTGCGATAACATTCACCACCTCCGGGACCACTATCAACTCGTTATCGTTAATATAATTTTTATATTTCTCCTGCATTTGCAGGTAATAGTCGGCATCTTTCTTAATTGGTGCCTTCACCCATACCGTCGGTGAGGGAGCCACCGCGGGCACGGCATCAGAAGTTGAGGGCTGGGGAGACAAAGCCATAGCTTGACTTGCCCCCCTCACAAAATACAAAAATCCAACAAAAGTTCAAAACGCGCCACGAAGACAGAACAAAGACAGCAAAAAACAGGTACTCACAGGTTAAACTTCGGGCAACAAAAACACGTAAATCCAACTTGCAATAAGTCAAAAAAATACAAAATGCTCTGTTTCGCACAACGGCTCGTCAGGGCTGTATTTATTTTTGTAAAAATACAAAAAATTATGGCACAAGGCCTAAAAGGGGAGGGGGAGAGGTTGGTTCTCGCTTAACTATCCTATACCTAGCTAAACACTATCACGACCCATTCCACTCATTACAATTTGCACAGTCACCAAAAGAACCCATCCATCTACTCCCAATCCTTCGTACACCACAATGCCAGAAACTTACAAGGGACACCTAAAAAGTGGGGAAATTAACCCATGACAATAAAAATGTATTTATATACAATATAATATATACAATATAATGTAAAATATTTCATGAAAAATGAAATGATGGGAGGGGGATGAACCCAAAAATAAACTAAAATACAACAAATTTTTTTTAAATAAAATAATAATCAATGTTAGTAAGAACCGTCCATCCCAGAAAACAGAGTGGCCGCTGTATTCCGCCAACCGGCGAAATCAAGAAGCACACTCGCTAAGGGAGTGGAGAGGGGGTAAAAAATTAGCGGAAGGGACAATAAAAGGCTGAACCAGCCGAGATAAACGGAGACCAAAACAAACTGGGGAGATTGGGAATCTCGACATGGATCATAACAAAAGAGAAAGCCGGGTACAGGCTAGGAACACATTCATTCACTTTAACTAGGTACACAAGAGAGAACTAGCTTAACCAGGGGAGGGTTCCACAGGAATCCACCCCGATGTAACCAGCAGATCTAAAAGAGAAAATCAAGATTAGCCCCGTTCAAGCGAACCAGGCTCGCCACATTTACCCACCTTTTGCTAAAGTCTGTCGAAGTCAAACGTTTCCAATCAGTTCTAATCTTTATTTTGAGCTGATGCTCAAAATAACAGATCAGATCCTGATGTGAAAGACGCTGACCTCGCAAGACTTCCTCCATTCGCGTCGTCCAAATCACCATTCGAGCCGTGGCTAGCAGCGACAGAAACACCATACGCTTCATCCCAGAGAACGGGGGCGACACATTATCACAGGCGAATGCACGATCAATGAGCACAAGCTCTCGCGGCTCGATACGAGCAGTCAACTCGCCGACACCCGGTCCCATAGAGGGCGAACCCGCGAACAATGGTAGAAGGCGTGCGAAGCCGTTTCTTCCAAGCCAAGGTTGCAGCGTTCACAATCTGGCAAATCCGCCAGGCCCCATATGAAGGCCATGTCATTGAGAGGCAAGCGATTCCGAGCTAATCGCCAGGTGAGCGAAAACTCAGAGTTGTTGAGATAATCACTCCCTGGCGCCCAAGACCAGAACGAGCGAAACTCGTCCTCCGACAAGCGCAGCACATCACGTAGTGAATCCTTTGCGACGCCCTCCACTAACCCACGATAGAAGACTTTCCTAGGCCGTGAAAGGTCACTGGACCGTGGAATGGCCCGCAGGGCCGCCAGACATTCGAGGAGAAAACTCGATCGCTCTCGAGGCTTACGGCACCGCCTCAAGATGGGGGGAGTGATAGTAAGTCTAGGGAACATGTCCCTCACTATCCCCCTAAGCAATGAGTCTTCGGAAATCGCTCGCCTGAGAAAAACCAACCTTGACGCAACCTTATGGCCCATCAGGTATGGCATTCCCAGGCCCCCATGACACGGACGTTGGTAACAGACACGTTTGTCGACATAGTGTTTGCGTCCTCTCCATAAAATGGAGAATAGCAAACGCTCGATCGCCTTCTTATGCCGTTTACAAAGTGGAAGTACTGACAACTGGTAAAGGATGATGGGAAAGACGTATGTAGCACACGCCTCAGCCATACCCTTTAAGGACAACCTCCTTCGGCGCCAAATCTTGGCCGACGCGCCTACCTTTGCCAGTACTTCAGACCAATTTTTCTCCAACTGTAGGTCGGGCCCGAACCACACTCCAAGAATGCAGACCGGGCCGTCCGTCCAGTCGAAGGGCCCCGGGAGGGTCAGACCCTTCCAGGCGCCTAACCGCAAGCCGGACGACTTGTTGCGGTTAATCTTGGCCCCTGTCACCTGTTCGTACCGTTCAAGCGCCTTCTGTACCACCTCGATGTCCCTGCGGGAGGACACGAAAGTAGTGACGTCATCGGCGTACGCGGAAACCCTGGCTCGAGCACCACCAGGGACAGCGATTCCACGTAGGGCCGGACTGCACGCCCTGTCCCTTAGCCGGCGAAGGAGGGGCTCCAACGCCAAAGCATAAAGTAGGGGCGACAGTGGACAACCCTGTCGGACCGACCTAGACAGCGCCAGAACGCCCGACAACTTTCCGTTCACCTGTACCACAGCCGTCGGGGATTGATACAGGAGGCTAATCCAGCGGCGGAAGTTGGTTTCGAATCCAGCTGCCTGCAGGACAGCCGCCAGGTACCGATGGTCAACCCTATCAAATGCCTTGGACTGATCTAAATGGATCAGCGCGGCTTCGTCGTCGTCTTTTATCCCCTCTATGATCGTGCGTATCAGATGCAGGTTGCTCTGAATTGTTCGGCCCTTCACAGCACAAGTCTGCTCAGGTCCCAACAGAGACTCGGCAACTAATTGCAAACGATTTTGCAAGATCTTGGCCAAAATCTTTAACTCTGTGTTTAGCAGAGTTATGGGCCGGTAACCCTCTAGCTCCCTCCCCACATCCTTGCCTTTTCTCAACAGCGTGATCACACCCCTGGTGAACCGTTTGGGGATGGACCCCTGCCGGAACCAGTTGTTGAACACGACAGTCAAAATCGGGACAAAGATGTGCGACAGCCTCAAGTACAATTCATAGGGCAAACCATCGAGACCCGGCGATTTGCCACTGCCGACCTTCTTCAGCGCCGCGTAGACTTCGCCCTCCGTAATCTCTCCCTCGCAGCTAGCTGCATCAGCCGGCAAAAGCCGGGGGAAGTCAGCCAAATAGCTGCGAAACTCCTCATCACGGAGACCAGGCTCCTTGGTAAACAGGATCTCGAAATGCCGCCGAAACGCCTCGCACATGTCGTCAGTCGACCGAAGAGTGTGTCCCTCCGGGTTGCGAACCTCTCGAATGTACCGGTCGCCTCCGCGGCGAATTTCTTCCTTGCGCAGTTCTGCGCCCATGTTCACAGCTTCGGAAGACATCTTGCTTAACTTATGTCTAACTACCTGGCCCATGTAACGATCGCTATTCGACCGGTCCACGGCCTCCTTAGCTATGGCTATCTCTAGGGGATCCCCACCAGCCACCGCCCGGGAGTAATTAGATCTAAGTGTCTTCACCTTGTCAGCCTTATCTAGTTTGAGCCGAATGCTGAACTGAGTGGTGAAAGACCTAATACTATCCTTAAGGTTATCCCACCACTTATTCCCGATGACTCCCCCAGTTAACGCCCGCTGCACTAAGTTAATTAGCTGGCGCCGGAAGTCCCGCCTGTCCAGTAAGGACACGTTGAACTTCCAGTAACCAGCCATTCTAACCCTATTTTCTAAATTTACCCGGGCACAAACGAGTTTGTGATCCGAGTAACCTAGCCAGTGGAACGTGGGACAATCTAAGAAATCTAGCTCGGCTTCACGAACTAACATTCTATCAAGGTAGCTAGCCACCTTGGTAGAAGGCCAACTATTAGCCCACGTCCACATTCTCCCGCCCTTGTGATCGGCCCGGTATCTATCGACAAGACCGAAGTCCTCGATAAGATCGACCAAGCTACGATCACGTTCCTTCCCTCTAGCTCCCCGCCCTCTATCCAACTTGGGGTTCAGGATGGCATTCCAGTCCCCCACTAAGACGAGTCGCTTGGAATCCACCAGGAAGGGCCCCAACCGCCGAAAAAACGAGACGCGCTCCTCCTGGTCGTTGGGCGCATAAACCGCAACCAGACGAAACGCATTGCTTTTCACTGCAATATCGGCCACGATCAGCCGGCCCTCGGCACCGACATGGACAAGATCCACCTTCGCGTCCAGGGTACGCTTGACCAGCAAAGACACTCCTCTGGCCAGCCGGTTCCCATATGCTGAATAGACGACAAAGTCGTTAGACAGCACACAGGCATCGACCTTGCAAACAAAGTGAGTCTCTTGGATCGCGGCGACATCCACGCCGAAGGACAAGAGGTCCCGAAGCAGGCGGGCAGCCTTACTCCGATCCCTAAGGCCCTTCACGTTCATACTGGCTAACTTAATTGACATCATTTAGACCTGTAAAGAGAAAGCAGAAAATTACTTCTGGTCACATACAGAGCGAAAATCTATGGGAGTAGGGACCCCGACGGATTGTCCAAGGTTGCCCGTGCCAATATCGGACGTAATTCGTCCGTCCTGGACAATGCCGCCGACGTCCGTAGGGAAGGTTAGCTTTACAGCCCTATATAAAGATGGGTGGAGGATGACGGGGACCCTCCCGGCACAGAAATGTGAAAGCCGCTGAAGATATTTTGTGCCCGTTTGGGCCATTTTTATGTTTGGAAAGGCCTCGACGGCACCCTGCACAAATTCCCAGGCTTTTGTTCTGCTACCCCCGGTATTTCTGATCAAAGTCAGTACTCCGGGGGCGCCTGGGAAATTGGCAGGGTCCTCGATGGACTTTCCATCAATATTTTTAAATTTGAAGAGAGGCCTTAGGAGGGCCTTCTTCTGAGAAGAAAGGTCCCTCTCTAAGGCCTGTCTGTCTATCTTGCAAATGTCTTGTTTGCAAAAAATGTTCTTTTTTTGTTTTTCCCTTTTTGGGGAGGATTTATCTGGATTCGGGGAGGGATTATCAACAGTAGGGGAGAAAGTTTCTGATTGGGTGGAGGGTGTGGGAGGTGTGGGGGAAGGAGAAGGTATATGCCTTACTGGGGAGGCAGACTGACTCCTCCCCTCGACAAAAACAGTTCTATTCGGAGATGTAGGGGCGGATTGGGTTTTGGGGGCAACCGTCACTCGTTCCACTCTGCCGCGTTCTGCTACCTCTGTTTTTCCTTTTTTCTGGGATACCTCCTCATCCTCCTCCCGTCCTCTCTTCAAAGAAGAGGAGCGTGGAGGAGGCATTTCCACATCCATTTCTTGTTTCTGCGTCTGCTCTTGCTGCTGCTGCTTTTGCTCTTGTTGTTGTTGTTGTTTCTGCATTTCTTTTTGTTGCTGTTTTTGCTCCTGCTTCTGTTGTTGCTGCTGTTGATTAGCCTCTTTACGTGGCTTCTTTTTTTCAGGGGATGGTGATTTCTCCTGTTGAGGAGGAGGAGGGGAAGCAACTTTCTTCCCCCTCCTGACCACCTCCGTCCATTCACCACTTTTTGCCTCGGTCTTTTTCTCCTGGGTAACTGTTGTTTTTGACACCGGCGGTGTTTCCGGTGTCACCTGCGTTTCTTCCTGTTTCCTTGCCGGACACATTTTGAATGTGTGTCCGGCCAGTCCACACGCCCAGCAGTGCGGCCTCCTCCCTTCTACCACAACAAACAGCTTTCTGCCACGGCACAGCAAAATATCGGGGACCTTCAGAAAGTTCGGCCTATCCACCGCTATGCTGACGTTTATGTCTTCCGTGGCCACACCTGCCTTACTTGTTATCCTTGCGACCTCCTCCACCGCTCCAAATCGAGCAAAAAACGCTCCAACATGGTCGCAAGCAATGTCTACAGGCACTCCATGAATAATTATCTTTGTTTTTCGAGTACCCAGATACTCCGTCTGCATCTGGATACCCTTGGCCTCCAGGGTATTCCCGGCCAAATTCTTCGCTTCCGTCTCTGTGCTTAATAAAACATCCCACATAGCACGGGACCTTCTCGCCAGTACGCAGGGTACAATATTTAAGGCTTTCAAAGCCTCTTCCATGTTCTCCCTGCTTACACTGATGAATTTCCGTGTTTTGACATCGGATGTAAGCAGGGAGATCGTCCTTGGTGCGATAACATTCACCACCTCCGGGACCACTATCAACTCGTTATCGTTAATATAATTTTTATATTTCTCCTGCATTTGCAGGTAATAGTCGGCATCTTTCTTAATTGGTGCCTTCACCCATACCGTCGGTGAGGGAGCCACCGCGGGCACGGCATCAGAAGTTGAGGGCTGGGGAGACAAAGCCATAGCTTGACTTGCCCCCCCTCACAAAATACAAAAATCCAACAAAAGTTCAAAACGCGCCACGAAGACAGAACAAAGACAGCAAAAAACAGGTACTCACAGGTTAAACTTCGGGCAACAAAAACACGTAAATCCAACTTGCAATAAGTCAAAAAAATACAAAATGCTCTGTTTCGCACAACGGCTCGTCAGGGCAAAGGCAGACCAAGGACTAATCAAATAAATAGACACCTATAAAAGACTAACCCATTTGGGGGAAGGGGTTGTTTGAGGAAAGAAAAAAAAAAAATATATATATATATATATTGGGGGGGGGGGGGTTCACATTAAGGTCCGATAGTCTAAGCAAGAAACTTCATTTTGTGCATTCTACACTTATTTAATATTTCTGTTCTAGCGTTAATGTTTGTTGGCAGGTTCAAATTTAGCTATTGCTAGCTTCTCCTCGTCACATACCCTACAAAATTTATTGTTTTTACTATATATATATATATATATATATATATATATATTCTTTACTATACGATGATATAATTATAGCAAAATTAAAGAGCGAACACGTGGCAAGAGCTTTAATAATTAGTAATAAAGAGAATGAACTGAGCCGACTCTGCCTCGCTATTGTCTCTCTTTCTCTCTCCGCATGGGCGTGACAGGAAGGACACACACACAGGTCTTCATTATAATAAAGAGGATTCTGATTTCCCTGTAATAGTCGTGGGATATTTGACTGAAAACAGTCTGATAAAAAGTAATAAAGATTAACCCCAAAATTAATTTAAACAGTCGGATCTAATACCATGATCTATTCTACAATTAGCTACATTAGCACGATGGCCAGCAAGTACATCCCCACTGTCAGAATCGCTAGTATCGTGAATTCATTCCTCAGAAGGTATCTCTTCATGTCTTGCCTTGCGTCAGACATAGCTAGGAAACTTGCTATAATCTAATCAGAATATGGTTTCTTACGTATTTTTTTTTTAACTTGTATTCGCTTAGACCAGAGGTTTCCATACATTTTTTTCATTGAACTGCATTTTCGGAATGAAAATTTGCTCGCGCTTTACCAAATTTTATGTAATAAAAAGTGCATATATAAATAAAAAAAAACAAGGTTAAGAGGTGATAACCGTGAATTCAAAGTCATAACATTATAATTGATAACTATCTCCTACAATTTGCAGAGTCTAGTTACTATATTTTTAATACTTGATATAATGTAAAAATATAACAATGATAAAATCTAAACTTATTTATAAATGGAACTTTGTCTGTGTGTCTCTGTGTGTGTGTCCGTTACCAATAGACTCCGAAACGGCTGAACCGATTTTCTTGAAAATTTACAGAGTTGTACTATAAGCGTCTGCGAGTGTTCTTAGCTAGGTTTTGTGTCGAGGTACCCCCGATAAATATCGAAAACCGATAATCGAAAAAATCGTGTTATAGAAGGAATGGTCTGATTTTTTTTTTTAATCGTATCACCCCGAGCAAGGCGGCAACGCCACTGATGTGCAGGGGGCTACGTAATAGTGAAAAGATTGGAAAAGAGAAAACCGGAAACCACATCCTAAACAGGGAACAAGGGATGAGCCTCTTAATCTGTTCAATAGACGTGGGTGGAGTGTGAACCGGGATTTTCATCAAATTTGATACACTCATAGACAAAGACATAAGAAACGATATTCAGAAGTTTCAAGGTTACAGTTCTTACAATAGTGCAGAATATATATATATATATATATATATATATAAGGCAAGATGTTTGTGTGTGTGTCTGTTTATCTGCCTGTATTTCTGTATTTTTTCAGCCCTTTCATTTTAGTTTTTGCTTCGGGTTTGGCTTACATCCATTCATTTTTCTTTCAGTTTACGGTTTTGCTTTAACTGGAAACACCTATTGCTTTTTAGTCTTTTAGTCTTTCGTACCACGTCCAAAGAGTCTGGAGCTCCAGGACAATGTATTAGTTTTAAAGCTTTCATTACACCCGAGCAACGCCGAGCTATACTGCTAGTATAAATAAAAAAACCAAAAGGTTAAAAGATGATAACCGTGAATTCGAAGTCAGAACATTATTATTGATAACTATCTCCTACAATTTGCAGGCTCTAGTTACTATAATGCAAAAATATAACAATGATAAAATCGATCAATAATTACTTAAAACTATTTACACTGGAACTCCTACATGCAATTACAAGTTATCCATAATATTTTGAACTTGGATATTATATTTAATTCTTGGCATATGAGTTTTAAAAAATCTTTGATTGCTTTTCAATCCACCAGTCTCATTTGTTATCCTTTCATCCCACACTGACGCGCTCTATGCTGTTTGGAAACCAATAGCTTAGACTGTCGTACTCCCTGCAGTAAGGCACCCAGTTAGGATTGAACTTTAAAAAAGTTATAACTTTATTTATATTTGCGATAGAAATAATTTCTAAATAGGATTAGAAAGAAGTAAATCTATATTTTTAAGGTTTCATTGAAATTTCATTTAAGTTTCCACATGTCCTCCATCGTTAACAATACAAAGGGTAATACGATTTTGCAGTTCATGGAAAACATTTGCCAACTGATTTAGAGTAATGCCCGAAATCACATTAGTCATTTTAGCTTTAAAATCTTCTATCGAATTAGGTTTGGTTGCATACACAATTTTCACGTGTCAGTTGAAGCCATGGATCAAACTGATTTTGAAAAAAAAGAAAATACTTTTTTACTTATCTAAAAATTGTTGCAAATTTTGTGGTAAAGAATAATTCAATAACTATACTTAAAACTAGGAACATTGAACTTTATAACATTTTTACAGATTATTTCTATCGCAAATACAAATAAAGTTATAATCTTTTTTAAATTGCACACGAAATTTATGGACACTCAGTATAAATAACATGAAGTATGCCTAATCATTGAAATATTTCATCTGAGTGATTTAAAACCATTTAGTCAGTGATACACGCTTAGGCGAGCATCTCTCTTCCTATTCTTTGCCGTTTCTTTCAGTCCTAGTATTCAACCATCTCTAGATTGGATTCATACTAATTCCTAACGATACTTGAACGTAAGGAATGGTCTGACGAAAGTTAATGAGAGTGTCCAAATATAATGTAGTTTAGCATAAGGCTACATAAATTTGACAGCCTCTATACGCCAATGGAGCAAACTTGATAGCAATCAAATTACACTAGACTGTCTGAGACGAGGCCATTAAGAATAAATCTTACGTCATATCAATATTGGTTATTTAATATCTACTCACTAGGTAGCGTTTTGGGGAAAAGTCTTAACTTTCTACAGGATATGCAGTTAGCTTATTCTAAATCCCGTCGATATGGCAACACAAAAATAAGGAGCTCTTAGTGGCGGTCGAATAGCTACAAGGTTAGTGATCGTCTAAGTGACTAGTTTGTTAATCATTGCTACACAGCGAGGCGCTAAGAGGTCACTCTTTCTATAAATGGTGATTCTAGATTTACAATCACCCCACCTATGGCATGCATAAACGACACTCACCCACTGAATCATGCTTTGAGATGAATGTTAAAATCATTGTTTCACACCAGGTATTTCAATGCCTCTGTGCATTTACTCCAAGGTCACCATAGGAGATAGTCTAGCTGCAGTTAACGCTTTATCAGATGAGTGAAAAGTGTCGGTTCCTTGTTTGTAGAGATCAAAGTACTTACTATTATATTTTTGACACTATTGGATATGTTCTCTTAATCATTTGTCGTTTTATTACAATATTGTAATGTAATAATATAATGTGAAAGTCACGCTTCCGTTTTCTTTCTCGGGGATATATGAGAGAAAGAGTGCGATGAATAAATTGTATAAATTACGCAAAAAATGAAAATAACACTGATATCTCATTTCTTCTGTGCGGTCTCATTGTTTAGGTTGGGGAATGTTACTATAATCATTGACTTGAGTTCATCTTTGGTATTACAAGGAGTTTTATTATTTTCTCGCTCAACTGCACCCCACATACAATCAGATTGAGATCTGGGTAGTTAGGTAGCCAGATGTAAGTGGTGATGTCGGAAAAATTGTCTGCCAACCATGAGTTCTCCTGCTTGTATGGCATGGCCTGTTGCCAGACATAGGGTCTTCCAGCAGCCAATCTCTTGACCCAGGGTTGCACTACCTCCTCAAGACACTTGTTGTAGACCTTCGTGTTCAGTATGAGACCCGTAATGATCATTACTCATCCAACTCTTTCCAAATCCTCTGCACTGTTCTCAGATTGACATCCAAACACTCCGAAATGTTCATATCAGAGCTTTCGGTGAGAATGCCAAGCAGTACTGCATGCTGCTTTCAACTTTGTGGAGTGAATTGCGTCAAAGTGCCCTTTTTCTCACAGTGCCCAACTGACGCTACTATACTGTGCAGTCTCAAAATAAAAATGGCGACAATTTACACACCGCACCTTGTACATATTCCTCTCATCACGTGTGCACCTAAGCACAGCTGTGTTGTCCACATGCTTACATATCGAGAAATTACACTGACAATCTTTAATTGGCGGTTCTGTACTTGAAACTAGGAGATATAATAATCTTTGATCGTCACCCATAAAGATTTTTTTTAATTTTTTCTTTATTCATTTTACACCTTCTCGATACAGTAACACTTAATTTATAAGAAATTAAGGGTTTCTTTTCATTGCTATAAAGGTCATTTTGTGGCTACACACGTTTGAATAGACGTCATGTTTTATTTACTTATTTTTTATTTACTTATTTTTATCCCTGTGAATTACGTCTACTGACCTGTACATTAGAGTTGATTTTCTAAACACCGCTTAGATGTGTCATGAGGCCGAAATTATGGAGCACCCAGTGAGGATCGAACTTACTATTCAGCTGTAATAGGTTCTAGTAAGACAAACTTGCTAACCATTATACCACGTTGAGATAGAGACTTAAGAGAATGTGCTCTACGGCAGGATTTGAACCCTACTTTCCCCTTTGTAGGGGAAACCACCGTTTAATGCGGTGTCCTTAGGACCACTCATCCACAAAAGTTCAAATTAGCTGAATAAGACTTGAAGAAAAAATGTTTTTCAGTATTTCCTTTTGGTTACCCAACGTATGCAGGAGGCGTACCATTTATTTAACTAGGTTATCTTAACCAGGCGCAAAATCGCACCCATGGGTGCCTAGTGAGGATCGAATTTACGATACGAACTCACGGTCCGTGTTTCTAGGCATTGCTCAATGTCAAGCGCTTCGCCTTAGATGGAATCTTGTATTTTTGCATGCGTCGAAAGATATCAAGCTGAGCATCATACAGTGTGTCACCGAGGGAGGCTCGAACTCGCTACAGCAGCATTAGTTTGCTCGAGTAACTTGCTGAACACGAAACCATGGTACGACGTCCTTGTGTATACATCTAGGACTGAATTTCTCTTTCTCTCTGACTGAGTGAACGTCCGCTTCCTTGGCGTGCGTGCGTGTGTCCACCCGTGCGATATGTTTGTTTGCACGCGTGTCGCACCTGATCTAATCGCGGGGATCTCTTTATCTTATCTCGTCAATCTGTTCAATTTAGTTTAGGAAAGGAGAGATTACGCGCCAATGGCCGATGGTGGGGTGTAATAAAAGAAAAAGGACCTGCTTCAAAATAACGTCATATCACTCAAATGATGATGACTGCTAGAACCATCAGACGCCCGTTGGAAGGGAAAAAAGCTCACTTTAGATAAGAAAAAAAAGGGGGGTGGATATAAGCATGTTTATCAGTACAACACGCAACTAGGCCATCACCCATTTCGTTTCGTTTAGTTTAATTTATATATTTGTGAATATTCATGTTTTTACATCAACCCCGCTATTTTTGTTTTTTAATTATATTTTTAAATTTTTTTTTTTTTTTTTTTTGTCAACTTTTTTCCTCTTTTCACAAAGGACCTGTTTCATATACCAACCGCTAACAGTCTGTTTTGAAGAACAGGCGATTTCTCTTTCCATTTTTATTTAGAATTATTTTTATTATTTAGTTGCTTTTGTTTTGTTTTTTTTTTTGTCTTTTTTTTTTTTTTTGAGGGGGGATTAAGATTTATAAGTGTTGGGCTGAATAATTTGTTTTTAAAATGAAAGAGAAATACGTCAAAACTCTCGTATGCGAAGAAACGATAAGAATTTTTTTTTTCTTTTATGGGGGACTTTTTTGTGGTTGAAGTCATAGAATATACTTGAAAGAAAATCCCTTTGCGTTTTTTTATGGAAAGTCAAAATTGAACAAGATTTATGTTCTCTTTTTTTTCTTTTATTTTTTCTCTCTCTCTCTCTCTTTCTATAACAGATTTTTAAAAAGAAATTGGTCTGCATAAAATGCAAAAAATTAATACCAGGCTGGGAATTCACAATGTTTTAATTTAATTTAATTTTCTTTTTCATTTCCCACTGTGTATAACGTATCCTGAAAAATGATATTTTTCTTTTTTAAAAATATCAACTTTTGTGCTGTTGACATTTATGCATGTGAAGCTGAATTCTTTCATTTTAAAAAGAAATTCGAATTCATGCGCATTTTCCGATAATTCTGCAGTATTTTGTCTTTTAGAGCACCGCAATGAAAGACTTGTTTGATATTAGCAGAAGATAAATCTTACTATTAATTTTTATTAAAATGTCTCAATGTTTTTATTCTTAAAATTATCAAGTTTGGTCTTTTTTATTTTTCAATCAATAAAAAGACTAAACTTAGCAATTTATTTTTCAAAGACATACACACACACACACACATTAGTGGAACAGCCTACAAACGCGTTTCACTGACGTTTGTTAGGCTCGGATTTTTCAGATCAGAATGAAAATTAAACTAATGATTGGTGGTGAAAATGATTGCGCTAGGATAGTTTAGGATAAGAGGGACGATAAATTAAATTACTTTATCAGACACGATAACCAGAAAGGGTCATATATTGTGTGCGTGTGTGTTGCTGGAAGTTACAAGTCATTGTGACCGAGGGTTTGAGCGTGCTGGCCTAAAAATGTTGATTATGCTAGATTATTAGCTCTCTCCAGAAAGTGTAACTAAAGTAAGCTCTGCATGGTTTCTGTTTAAACCACAAGTGGACTTCGGGTTGGGCGAAGATCTAGTTTTGCTAACTACCCTGGAAAACGGATGATGTGCTTAGAAATGAGTATACACACACAAATATATAATCATCCGCAGACAGCTCTGTTTCGCTGTATCACAGCTCATCAGTACGGTTAGACATCAAAATGCTTCTAGCCAGGATTGAAAACATCAGTCGGCGATTTTACCTCTAAGTTATGGACGCTCGGTGGTGAAACGCAGACATATATTCACAACGTAAACACACGCCAGTATCGGAGAGTGTTCAAATCATTACTGAATGAACGATGCTTAAATACGTGAGTAGCTATTGTTTTTAAAGTCTATCATATATATATATATATATATGTATATGTATAATACAAATAAACTAGAATCCGTAAGTTTACACTAATCAAAATAAACATAAATATTCGAAAAAATGCCAACAAACAGAACCTAAATCCGTCAAAATCAGACGAGAAATATGTCGTCGGATATTGTGGATTGAAAAAAAAACAATGGAACAAGAACAAACAGTCAAGCATCCGCAGGAAAGAAAAAAAACCCAAGACGGAACCTAAACACCAGAAAAAGTGCTCGATACGAAAGTACGGAAGTAGAGCAAGAACACGAAAAATCTATAAGTGAGCCACAACCTACCGCGGTTTCACCCTACGGATCGTCAGGGAAAGAGGCTAATTTTTTTTTTTCTAATAAAGTTTGTTTTTTACCCCCCTATTTTTGTGTTGGTGTGGTTTCTCCTTTTTGTGAAGATCTATTTGCTAGCAATCTTATGTACTTTAGCCTCTTTCCCTGACGATCCGTAGGGTGAAACCGCGGTAGGTTGTGGCTCACTTATAAATTTTTCGTATATATATATGCTGAAATTTTGTTTAACAAAAGCTGGCACAAGAATGAATCAAGTCTATTGTCCCAGACGTTTTTATGTAATCACTTCATTTTTTTTTTCTTAATATTCTCTCTTAATTCCCCATTTCATCTTCTCCAGGATATTTCAAAACTTCATTTTAAAACTTTCTGGTTTGAAGTCACTTATTTTACATTATATTTTTTCTTAGTTTGTTTTTTGTTTGTTTTTCTTTGTTTGTTTGTTTTTCTTTGTTTGTTTGTTTTTCTTTGTTTGTTTGTTTTTCTTTGTTTGTTTTGTTCTTCTTCTGTACTACCTGGTCGTTCATTCTTGCTTCTTCGGATTAACCCGTGTCCGATTACCTCCCCACTTAATATATTAGAATGTTAAACATCATTTAGTCAAAAAGCTCTGTTGGTAGTCGATACAACTGACCAGATAAGTTATTCTGATCGAAAACTCAAAAACAAATTAACTGGTGGTGAAACTTTTTTCAGAGGTATCGTTTTTCCTAATTTAATTCTTTGTTGAATCTGTAATGGATATTTCGACTTTAACATAGGAAATTTATTAGCAGTAGTCTTTCCTATCACCCGGTCCATAATCCTTCTTTCTTGTTCGGGAAGAGGTTTGCGGTTCATTTCCTCTCTTCAGGCTTTAATAGTGGTACTGTCATTAGTCTTTTGTGATAAGTGTGGATAGCGGCAATGTTTCATCATGTTGAGGGTACTTGGTTGATAGTTTTCTGGTTGCTGCTTAGCGACTGATAATTAGGAGCCCGGACGCATGCGTAGCATCTAGAGTCTGCTCTGGTCAACTGTCGAAAAATATCGCTCATGGATAGGTGTCCCTGCGAGCACCTCCGCTATGCTGCAGTCAGCGCCAGTTTCCTTCTAGCACATGTTACATTTAACGACCGGCTGTTACTACTATTCTAACACTCTCATTACCAAAATGACTCACCTTGACTATAAGCAATCAAATATATAAAACTAAACCAGACTAACAAAAAACACCTCACCTCTCACCATTTCTTTCTCCAACATCCGTGGTATTCATACTAACTTTCACGGTACTCCTCAGACATTATAGCTCTTTATGAAACTAATCGTAGCTCTGCAATCCTCTTTAACTTCTCGATTCCTAGCCACCGTCCTCTTTTTACGAAGGACTCTAATGTCTACATGCATAGCCTGGAGTTTAAGTCCACGTATATCTCCCGCTGGCTAGTGAACTCTCTCTTGAATCTCCAGACCATTCTTGCATGTGTCTCCGTCTCGCTTTACTAAAATCAGCCAGAAGCTCTCTTCTTTCTCTACGGATCCCCTTCCTTCTCTACACCCGTTTTCAAATATATTTGTGTTTGGTAACTTTAATGTCCATCATACCAAGTGGCTTAAACACTGTCACTGATCTTGCTTGAATCCAAACCCTGAATTTCTCATGCAAGTGGTAGATTCACCACGCGTTTGCCCAGAACACACTTATTTTAGATCACTTTCTACCTCTATATCTGAGGTATGTCATGCTATTCAGTTCTGTCCTCTTGGAAACTCTGATCACGCGGTGGTGTCTATAAACATTTCTCTCTACTCTCCCACCAGATAAGAACCTCCTACCAACAGGTTATCATTCTATTAAAGTGTAAATTGGGACTAGTTTCGTAATTTCCTTCGTAATGTCCCTTGGGATTAAGTTTTTGTATCCCTGTTAAAAAAAAGCGCTCCTGGTGTCTTCTCCTGAGTGAAAACTGGCATTGGCGCTTTTATTCCAGCCAGGATATTCAAAGTTTAATCTCGTTCATCTCCGCTGTTGCCCGCAGGAATCACTTCTTCCGGCTTTACCGGAGTGACACGTCTGATTTCAGCAGGCACCTCTTTGTCACTGCTCGTAATGAATGCAAGCCTGCGCTAAATGAAGCAAAGTTATTGTTTACTGATAAAATAGAACAACGTGTAACACCTCCCAACTTCGGTTCTAGAGATGACTGGCAGGTCTGCAAAAGTGTACTGAACCCTCAATCCGTCCTCTATTCAATGAATTCGAAGTTCTCACATTTACAGCGGATGAGTATGAATGCTTTCCTTGCAATTTCTCTTTCAACTCAGCACTTGATGCGTCTGGAATACACACACACACGATTTCCCACCTTGAACAGTGGCTCTACTGAGTGATATGCGCTTAGCTCCGCCTGACATCATATCTAAATTAGACTCTCATAAAGCAAGCGAGGGTGATGGAATCCCAGCCGTCGTTTAAAAGAAACGTGCCTCTGAGTTGACCTCAGTCCTCTCCAAACTCACTATTGCTTCTCGGCTTCCTGCTTTCCAGCTTATTGGAAGTCTTCATCTGTAGTTTTTGTTTTTAAGAACTCTGGGGGACCTTCTAACCACTTTGTTAGTCTCTTAACTCTTAAGTATTCGAAGTTCTAATCAATGTTGAAGTGGTTAAGCACCTCACCACTCACGACCTACTCTCTGACAAAAATATATCTTCCGCTTCACCAAATCTATCTCTGATGTGCAAACGGCCATCACTAAATATGTAAACCATATTTATAATAATGGCGAAGCTCGAGCTGTGGCTCTAGATATTTCGGAAGCGTCTGACAGGGTTTGGCATACTGGCCTTTTGTGCAAGTTCCAGGGTTACGATGTTACTGGACGATTGTTTTAATTTAATCTAATCATGAAATGAAGGCCGTTTTGAACGGACAAGCTTCCATATCCTTTCACCCGAGCGTGGTTGTCTCCTAAGGCTCTATTCTAGGTCCTACATTGACTCTGATCTTCATCAATGATCTTCATATCATCAGTTTCCAAAGAGGCATTTTTGCAGATAACACCACCATTTAATCTCGTCACAATAGGAAATCCGCCAAGACCGGAAAAGTAAACCTGGCTGCTGTTCTTGAAAAGGAACTCGAATCAATGGTTAACTGGTGCAGGAAATACCTTGTAAATTTTGTCTCCAAAACGGATCTGTTCTCCTTTAAGCACCACAGAGAAACTTTCTTTTCCGCCGTCAACATGGCTGATGCTAGCCTCCTGGAGCGTTACACACTGCGCCATCTTGGCTTCACTCTCTCACCCGAACTGAAGTGGAATGACTACATCGAATCATTAGCTGCATTTACTGCTAGGTAAGTTGGATTACCGTGTTTTGTCTGAATGTTTTCCTCATCAAAATCCATTTTGTACACTCATAAATCTACCATTGGTTCACGCTTTTGAGTACTGTTGCCATATCTGGTCGGATACTCCTGCTATTCATCTCAAGGTTCTTGACAAGAATAATCTGCAATGTAATAAGTTCTGACTTGATATCTCGGCTTCAGTCACTTTCTCACCGATGTAACGTCACCTTCCTGTGTCTGTTCTACAAATACATTTATGGAAACTGCTCTGACAAGCTATTTTTCCCGGTGATCCGACCATGTGAATTTAAGTATGTTACGAGATTGGCATGTAGGTACCAACCTTTTACTGATGAAATAGTTAAATGCAACTACTACTTCTACTCCAACAGTTTATTTTCTTGCACTTCCCACCTATGAAACACCCTTTTACTTGCTTCCTTAATAACAACAATCCCAAAATTTTAAATGCAACGTCAGTTGCCACTTTCTATTTTTTTTTTTTTTTGAATCGTGTTCATCTTTTTTTTTCCTTTCCTCGATACACTTTGTACCCAGCCTTTTCTCTCGTGGCAACTCCATATGTACCAGTGGTGGTCTCTCCTTGCTTAGGGTGAATTGGTTTAAGATTTCAATATGATAATCTGCGCAGTTATGGCCCTTTCATAACGAAACTTCTATTGGTCAATGTGCATACAGAAGGAAATTATGAGGTAAGACGATCATAAAGAACCAAAAAACAAAAAAAAAACAAAAAAAAACGACACAAGACTGTAAAAGAAGAAACTTGTAGGAAAACTGAACGACGGAAAATAAAAGGAATGAAGAAGGAAGAACTGATAGAAGATAGAAAACTAAAGAAATCATCGAAAGAAGAGAAGAGGGAGAAAAATTTAAAAGAACGAACCTGCAGAAAAAATATCCGAAAGAAAAAAATAAATCACAGATGATACGACGATAGAAATGCAAAAAAAAAAACATAAGAGGAAAGACCAAAAAATAAAAAAAAGTCGAAGAGTAAGGAAAGGCAAACAAATTAATAAAAAAGGAAGAAATGTAAAACATTTTTTTAAAAAATATATCAATAATGAACAAGCGGAAAAGCAATTTTAAAACTGAAGGAGGAGAAAGTCAGTCGGTGAAGAGGGGGAAAAAAACAAAACGAAAAAATATGGCGGCTAATGTCAAGTTGTTATATGATGTTAGGTTAATATATACTCAGTCAAAATGATGGAGATTTAAATTAATCTTATGTCATGGCTTCAGAGTTTACTACTCTCACAGATTACAAGAACAACAAATACACGCATCGACCTATAAGAAAGAGGCGCTTGTGAATGCATTCATAGATACGTATGTATATTCAAATGAATAGATTTGCGCATGTTCGTACATAATTGTCTTTTTTTCGGTGTATGTCAAAAACTGGATTATCTTTTCAAATATATAAACTTAGTTTTGTGTGTATATATATATATGTGTGTGTGTGTGTGTGTGTGCGCGCGCGCGTGTTCCTCACCATTTTGCATAAATGATAGCTCTCTTATTTTACATTCAGCATTGTTTTGCTATAAACCGTATTCACTGTTCTGTGTGTGTGTGTATATATATAGTCATCCGCAGACAGATCTGTTTCGCTGTATCACAGCTCATTAGTACGGTTAGACATTCGATTGCTTTTTAACCCAGGATTGAAACCTGACCAAATTGGCGTCAATCGGCGATTCTACCTCTGAGCTATGGACGCTCGGTACGTGTCAGATTAAATAAATTGCAAACGATATGTTAGCTCATTCTTAATAAAATCCGTTTATACTCACGGTTAATCTTTCGCGTATTGCAATCAAAAGATGTCAGAAATGAGCTATAATATTGACAGATGTTATTTTCATTCATTTCTTAAGGCACCGAAGTACGATGAGATTGTAAAATAAAAAGTACCTTTTGGTTGTAATACGCGAAAGATTATACTTGAGTATGAACGGATTTTATTAAAAATAAGCAAACATATTGTTTGCAATTCATTTAATCTGACATGTTTAAAAGAAAATTTGTTGCCTAAATACACACACACACACACATATACACATATATATATATATATATATATATATATGTGTGTGTGTGTGTATTTAGGCAACAAATTTTCTTTATATATATATATATAGAGAGAGAGAGAGAGTGGTGAAAACCATAGCAAAGAACGTTTTCTCTTTTTCTTTTATTGATTGATCTTGTTTGCGTTCGAGTGAAACTAGGTCACTGTGTAATGTATAAAACCTTTGATAATTCTTGTCGTATTGTACGCTTTTAGCTATTCTAAACTTTTCGTGATATAGGCTCATATTTAAATTTTATTCATATATAAAATAAAGGCTAAAAATAATGGAAGCCTTATTAATTTTTTTAAAAAAGAGTCAACTCAATAATAACTGAACACAATCACAATGTGATGACCGTGTTTGGAAAACAAAACATTTCTATAACTATACATACATGCATATAACAACTCATATATTCAGTTACGAATAAAACAGAAGTCATCTTTCATAATGGCTAGAAGTATAACCAAAAGCGCTTGGATATATAACTTTTATATGATTTATATCCTGAAAAAATAATTTCAAGAGCACTTGAAAAATTATATAAAAAGTTAACTATACCACTTTGTCTGTTTTAGTGAAACTATAATATATATGGCAGGGCGATATCACCCCTGAAATGATGACAATGTTAGTGATATTAATAAAGGTGGATATGTTGTAAAACAGAAAACATCAAGTGAAAGAGAGGCCTCTTCGAATAACCAAGAGGTTGATTGACCGTAATGGACTGAAATATTAATAATGTTACAGAAAGAGAAATTAGAACACGAGATACAATATAATTTTAAGTGTACAAAAAGTAGCAGATTACGAATTGAAATGTTAATTTTATCTATAAACAGAAAACGCGATCTTTTGTGAAGTTGACAACTTTTAATAGGAAAGAATCTTGAACAATGATATATGAAACCCAAGACAGCCGATGGATAAAGAGTAAAGTGTTCTCTTTGAGATTTTTATTTTCAACTCGAGTTGGTGAAGATTTGTTTATAAACAATGCAAAGGGCAAGAGGGATAAATAATAAAACTGCCTGTCATGAGTCTTGCGAGTGTCAGGAGTTGGGCCACAGCCGGATGCCGACTTTCTTCTCAATAAAAAGGAAGAACTTAAGTTGGTAGTGGGCTGCCAAGGAGGCACTTGGATTCGATATTGAGTTGGTAGTGGGCTGCCGAGGAGGCACTTGGGTTCGATATTGAGTTGGTAGTGGACTGTCTGAAAAGGAGTTGGGATTTTGATTATCTTCGAATACAGTCGAACTGAGTTGAGTGACGTCAGAGATTGAAGAAAATGTCCAGTGTGTGTTTTACTGATAAGAAAACAGAAGCAAATTACTTTCGCTAACAATTAAATACTGCTACTGTTACTACTACTAAGAACGGGAACATCGACAGTTGTAGTAGTTGCGTAAAGAACGATCCAAAAAGGGTTAAATGAAAGCCACATTGTTTCTTTACAGAAATTATTTGAAGTATTTTGTTTTGTTTGGTTATAGTTCATATAAAAGAGACATTCAACTTTTTTTCAAGAAGGATTTCTTTTTCTTGTGTTTATATATAAAACTTCTGTCTTCCCAAAATCAAATCGACTTTGTTATATTTATCTTTGTTAACCCGATTCTCACCAAAAGAACTTGCAGGTAGACCAACGGGGAGCTTCGGATTTCTACGATCTGATAGCTGCTCTTCAGGATCAAAATCACAATGTGGCAGGAGGGTGGCATCAAATCGACATTTGGAACCGCAGGCTCAGGCCTAACCTCTAATACAGTACCAACGGCCTTTCTTGTGGAATACGTCAGTCTAATGGGGTCAGGATACGGTAAAGTTTGTTCAAAACCTCCAGAATAAAAAGATCTTAATATTTAGTATGTTAATTTTAATTAGAAGCATTTCACATTCTTTTATGTATTATCCGCCATCAGATGTTCACACGTAAGAAAACAAGAAATACATATAACATCAGAATTTTATTTCTTTCCTCGTCGCTTTATTCGACCTTTTTATTAATGAAATGCTTCTTCATATATATATATATATATATATATATATATATATATATATATCTCACAAGCACTTCAAAAAGTTCAAATTTAATCGGTATGAACCAGATCATTAATTTTGCATCAGAAACAAGAATCAGCAAAATAGAATGCGAACAACACCCCCAAAAATACAATCGCGAAACATCCAAATGTTTTTAAGAATTATACTTTTTTTCTCATCGTTTCACTCCAAGCAGGGGTGGGGGAATTGCGAGAAAAGAAGCTGATGGAGTAAAATTGTCGGCTGAATTTGGTTGATCTAACTGTAAATGGGTGGGACCTTGTTGCCAGTCTGGTTGCACGATCATAAAAAAGACTTTTAAACAAACCCAGTCAATACAGTTATGTGCCATTGGAACCTGAGTCTGAGTTTTGTTTAACGGCATATCAACCTCTGTGGGTTATTTAATTCCAAAAAGGTGGGGTTTTAAGGTTGTTTCTTTTTATGTTCAGTTATAGTGAGAAGGTTGATTTGGTCAGATTTTAATGAAAAATGTTTTTTTATCTTTTCGCTTTATTTCATAAAACTGAAAATGTTGTCTAGTTTTGTATTCAAAAATGTATTGCTGGTAATAATTTTTTCTTCAAAAATGTATATTTTTCCACAAAAGTCTATCTTCATGTATATATTTCTATAAAAGCCTATTTTCATACTTTCATAGTGTTTTGACCCCAATTTGGGGGGTTACTATTTACCCATGGCTGGGACCCTAACAGGTGCTGCCACTCTGGGTCAGAGTGAACCTGGGAACAACAACAATTAAGAGGTGGTTCTATGCTCCTCACAACCGCCCAATCAGAGGCCTGCTGCCGGATGCAGTTTACCGTCATACCCAGGACCACTATTGGAACCTGAGCGATCACAATTTTGGTTTGAACCTAATGAATATAATTTATTCAAAGATGCACTGAAATTGCCACTATCTACGAGTCCCCGACGTTTAATATAAGTCCAGATTATTTCAGTTTATCAGTCTTTCTTACGAAATTATTACTGAAATAATGTAGTATCCGTAAAATTTAGAATACATAATTAAATAAAATTAAAACGGAATTGCAGTGAGTCAGTCGAATTTCTCTAAGGATACATTTCAAGAGAAAAGAAAAGTCCACATGATTAATAGGATTCAGTTTTGTCTTGTTTTGTTTTTATCTCGCAAACTTTTAATAAAATTATTTTTCTGGTGAGACCAGTCCATTAGGAGAAAAAAAAACAATCCTAAATGAAATTCATATATGTAAATTAAGATTTTTCTCTCTCTCTTTTTTTTTTCTAATCATTTCACTCCAATCAAGGCAATAAAGCTACCAACAGGCAGGGGTTATGGAGTTTTAAAGAATACAAGGTAAAATAGCACTATTAAGGACTTATTGTGAAATCATTTGAAAAAATGCATTTTATCTCTTTTAGTTTCAATAGAAAAAATAGAAAGTAATAATTTTGGAATATTATGCGTATACATTAGATTTTTATTGATTTTTTTTTTCTTGTCTGATTCAAGAAAGGGTGATCTCTAACCTGGGAAAATTTTTCTCCCTTTTCGAATCACCTCTTGGCATTGCATCTGCCACAGTTTATCTTCAATACGCTGATTTTGCTCATTGGTTAGTGGCGTGGAGTCTACATTTCCCAACGGGGTCAGCGGTCAGTGCTTGAAAAAAGAGGATTTTGAATGCTGATTTTCAAAGCGATCATGTTCCGTCTCACTGATAAGATTGGTGCAGCACAATCTTCCAAACCATCGTTTCCCTTCATTCAGTTTTCACCGGATTAATATCTAGGACGAAATGCACGAAAGTGTATAAGTCGGATTAAGGCACTTAAACGATTCAAGAGAAACTGGATAGTTTTTTAATCCGAGTGGATCAGTTTAATGTAAATTGATTTGACAGGAGGAGACATGGAGGGGTCAGACCGTGCACAAATGATGGTATTCTTCCAAAGAGATTGCCGAAGTGGAACCCGAAAAATTAAACATTTTTTTTTTTGAGTTTCTTAAAAGTAATAGGTAACAAGTATAGTCTGATCCTTTCAATATATAACTGGGAATACAGACCCTTATGCATAAAGAGCCATAGCCTCAGTTTTCAGTCGTTAAATCCTTTTAATCACTTACATATATCATTAACACTTTTTAGTCAAATTGTGACTACGGTTTTTATTCGTAGAATTATTTGGGCACCTTTCGATATTTAAGTGTTCGAATCGTTGACCAGAAGAAAAATTATTGTTTCATGGAGTAAAACAAGAGATAGACTGAAAGTAACCTATTTGAAAAAAAACAAAAAAACACTTCCTGTGAAAAAACTTCTGTTTTCTCTCTGATTAGATAGCTGCGTCACATTTGCAAGACGAAGATGAGAAAAATTATGCCGGTCGATTGACTGACACGCAAACACGCACACACTAGTCACTTAAGAAGACGCAAACAAATACTCTTTTATGCAAATCAGGCATGAACTAGCAAAAATGAATTGTAGACACTTAAGTATCATTATGATGACCTGCTAAGTTTTATTTCATGCATTTGTATGGGAAAGATGATTTAAGTCAGTTTGGACGCGACACGCTGTTTGATGCCAGACGGGCGGCTCTTTCAAAAACAGCTGATTTACTAAAATGTTCATTTTGGGGTCCTCTTTTTGCTGATGATCAAGCATTATATTTTTTTGAAGTTTGTTTAGCTCTTTCTTCTAATTTTCTCTTGATAAAATGTTGATGATTAATCATCTTATGTCTTGCATTATCCAGCTGTCCAATTCAATGTTCTGACGTTCCATGTACCAACATTTTTTTTTCCGTAGGATAACGGTCCGTTGACAACTGTCATTCATTTAGTCTCATTTCCAGCGAGGGATCAGGTTTAAGGAATTGGTTCACTTTACGCGGTTTGTGCTAACAGTCGCTGGATGATGGTCAGGTGATACCCGTTGCGCATGCCGCTCCTACCGTACGAAGAGTCCGTTCCCGAACGGCGTGAACGGGGGTCAAGCCTAAAAGTTCATCATTTGTTTGTACATATCCGTAACTGTTCTTGGTATTAATAGTGGAGTGGTTTCTCGTTGCTTTATCCACGGTGTTTTATCAAGACACCACCTCTAGTTAGCTGGCCATTGGCTCCTCGGGTGTTCTCACGCCCCTTTTTCTAGGTTTTATTTTTCATCCTACCAGGTTTCTAACATCCCGCCTCATATCACAATATTAAGTGGTTTAACCGATTTAGTCACTGACAGTCCGATAGAATTTATTCTATATAGCATATACTCATTCACAAGAATTGTTTAAAATTTTGATTATATATGTATCTGTGTTCTTTAGATAGCATTTTGTTGCGAATGGTGTTTTTATAGATCTGATTTAGTAGGAAAGTGGGAGCGAGAGAATGTAAATATTAAGTTAGTGTAAATTCAAATAACCACTTGTAGTACTTTCAAAGACATAGGTAATATGTAAAGAGAACAGAAATTCCTTTCACTCGGGAGGCTTTTAACATACACCTGAGCAGGTATTGATTCGACAAAATAAGTATACGTTATACGACAGAAAACAAAATTAGATATCTTCGAAGAAACTTAACTAAAGTAGAATACCATATCAAATAAAAAGTATGTTATCTTCCAAGAGTCGAACAAGCAAAGCTGTGCTTAGATCAAAAGCTGAAGTCCTCCGAGTGAAATAAAGTAATTTTTTTAAAAATCGTGAAGTTTTCATTTTTCATTCGGCGATGCACACTCCGATTGAGCACTATGGAGAAATGGTAGACTTTAAAAACAGCTACTCGCGCATTTACGTATCGTTCATTTGGTAATGAGTCTGAACACTCTCGGCTGTTGGCGTGAGTTTACATTGTGTATATAACACGCTAAAATCCGCCTCTCCCCCCGGAGCGCCCAAAGCTCAGAGGTAAAATCGCCGTCTGATGCCTAACCTGTCTGCGGATGAGGATATTAAAATCAAGGAATTCCATCCACTTACATATTTTCTGTCCATGTCTAACTTTGACCGGGAAAAACTAATATATATATATATATATATTAAATTAGAGAAATTTTTCATAATTCAAGGGTGTCGGATGTACATTTCGACCTAGGATCTCTAATAGAGACTCTACATCACGTCAGCGACATTGTTTTTCCAAATGGCGAAGGCCCTGAGTTAGTGTAGAGGGGTTTTTGGTTAATAATGGTCACAAAGTGGAAAGGGACAGAGCTGGTAGTCGCGGGGGTTACAGGGTGTTGAAATGGTATATTTAGGAAGGGGAGGAATAGGAGTTCATATTTTATAAAGATAGACAACTAAATGAGTTAATTACTTTTTAAAGTTAAGATTTTGGGCTGTTTGAAGAAGTGTATTTAGGCGAGAAGGAATGGGTTTCAATATAAGATTATATATATATATATATATATATAATGTGGCCCAGTAAGTTCTCGACAAGAAGAAATTAGAACATTCTTGTCTTTGGTTTGTTCAGAATTTGAGTAGATCAGGCAGAGGACTTTACAAAGCACATTATATTGTGTGAGTGAGAATATATTCTCAACATAAAGGTTGCATAGTCATCGTCAGTTTCATGTTTCAATCTGTCGATTTCAATGTTCACACTATACAATAAAAAGTTTATTTTTGATAAAGAGCATGTTTCCATTCAAGGTTGTACGTGGTGGTGCAGTTGATACTTGCCCGGAAGGAGACACCGGAGAACCGAGTTCGAATTCCAGTTGAATTCCTTAAATTTACTTACGCGCAAATACCCTTGGAAAAGGTATTAATCCGTCTCTTCCTTCCATTTATGGGTTAAATAACAGAGCAGATTAGGTTCTATAGCCTTGGCTGGCAACTAGTCTACCACAGAAAGTAATGGCAACCTACTGCGGGATAATCTTCTGCCCAGTCAGTCATGTCTCTTTCGAGATATGATCGGCCAAGCGTGTATCACGTATGGCACTCAACTGGCTGACTGACTGAATGCACATATAAAACGTGTGTGTTTGAATGGTGTTCTACGTAGAAGAATCATTTGATATTATTCTTTCCCTCATTGCATTTATAATTCAGCTGTAAAGGAGAACGTTTTACTGCAGTTACCCGGTTATATAAATGTTAGTTTGTTTTTAAAACCTTTCAATTGTCTTAGTAAAAACGGGCGCCTGTTATTAAATACAAGTAGATCCAACACAATCTTAATGACTGTTTCGATGAATAAGTCGATTTGCATCTATTTCTGTGTAGTGCCCTGTTAAAATAGTCTTTTCTTTTCCACTCTCATAACAGCAGTTGTTGTTGTTAATATGTTATGGCGAAACACACCTATTCATCAGATAATGGACTCTCCCTCCTATATGAATAAGAGTTAACTTCCTGTTAACTGGAAAAGTTCTAGAGAGTTCAGTAGAACTATGAGTTAGTTCTAGTTTGGACATAGTTGGGCTAAGGCAGTTGATATTAGTCGGCAGTTAGCCGAATACTAAGGAGTCAGCTTAGAGTGGAAGATTACCAAGTTTCTAACATGGGTGCCTTAAGTCGATTAGCAACCGGCATAGCACGATGATAATTTTTAGTGCGAAAACTACTCCACAACAATGTATGAAAGGTGGAGCTTCTAAGATCTTTCTTAAGAAAGGAAAATGATGTTGTCCGCCTACTCCATGAAACATTCGGAACGGTCTCTCGCAAAAGAACGGGAGCAATTCAATAAGTGAAGGACACATGGCCCAGTAGATAAAAGCGCTATTTCCAGTGACTTGATCTAAAGAGTTGTGAGTTCAATACCTGGCTGCAAGTGGGGAATAAAACTTAATTTGGGTTAAAGGAAAATAACTAAAACATCAGGAAGAGGCATGGTTCATGGAACAAGAACAATATACCCCAGTGATTTAAATAAAGGCTACTGTTGTATATTCCAATCACCTGAAGAAAGTTGGATCGTATAACGACCTAAACATCATGAATATGGCAATACAGAATATGAAAACAGTCCGAAGAATCTAAATAATTAGAATATTTCATCTCGGAAGTATAGACAAATAATCAAGTGAGCTCATGAAACCCATTTTTATGTTCGTCGAGAAAGTTTACGAGAGATCTTAGATTTGCTGTGACATGACCCAAGCAAAGAATCTGATATGCTTTTTTTTGCTTTTTTTCTATAATGTTTACTTTGTGTAAGACCCAGAGCCCTTCTAGGTAAAGGGTTACAGAGTAAGAAGCTCAGTTAATGGCGATATGCGAAGAAGCTAACAATTGCTGTTGGGACTTGAACAGGTTTAGATTGTAATGATTGGGTAAGTTATCTCTTGGGAATAGGTTCCACAAATGCAAGCAAAAATAAACAAACAAATCTAAGTATCAAGAAACGTAAAGCTGGAAAAATCGTTCAACGTTCAGATGATAATCGCGCCAATAATTCTTGACTCACAGAGAAAGATCGTGAAAATTCTTTGTGAAGAAACTAACAAAAATTGAATTTTTGAGACGATGTACAGTAGTGTTGAAGTTGGCGCGGAGAGTGGGACATTTTTGAGGATTAACGCTGTTGGATTCACGTGATTCTCAGCGATAATTCTAAGAAACCTATGGGAAAAGAGTGAGAGAAAAACAGAGAATCAAAAGGAAATCAAGATTGAAGAGAGAAGAAAAGTGATAAAGAAGGATGAGTCAGAAAGAGGCAAAAGAATAATTTAATCCGGTAAATTTGCAACAAGATTATACGCCACAATGAGTTGGTGCCAGTGGAAAACGGAGACGTTGAAGCGAAAGCTTGAGATTTGTTGTTAGCAACCCATTTCTTTCTTGCAGTAAATGAACAGAAACATAAATATTAAACCCGACACCCTCGACAAGAACTATGTAGGTATGAATAGACTGAGATAGATATGGAAAGTCTTTAAATGGATAAACATAATCGACTGTTAGATGTGAAGATAGCTATGAACAAGTCTTAGCTGGCTAGCTAGCAATAAACGCCTCGTATCCTGTGTATCCACTCAAAATAACGTTTAAGTTATCAAATGATAAAGATTCATCACTCATTTGAAATTGCTTTGTTTATGTTTAATTTGAAACTGAGCAGATCTGTATATTTCGAGAGTCTGAGAAAGATTTTTGCTTATAAGGCACTATTCAACTTTGCTTGATTACTGGCACACATCCTGAATGAGATGGTTAGATCCGATGTATTAAAGTACGTTTTGATCTAACGGCTGATTCCCCTGCCCAGGGAAACGCGAGTTAGAATCATGCATGAGAGTGCATATTTGTTTAATAAGATTTATCAAAAATTTAGGCGGTGGACAAAAATGGAGATATTGTGTAACAAATAAACTGAGGGTTTTATCAAATTTTTGCTTTCACTATAAATACAATAACATTTAAGTTGTATAACATTTTACAAAGGGATATAGATTTGTATCAACATCCATTAAAGATATATGAATGGAAATGCTGATTATATATATATATATAGAGAGAGAGAGAGAGTCAGCCTTAAGTCATCATCATATTAATCACATAAGGCATGACACTGTCACCCTGCAACGTTTGATTTCTATGTCCACGCTGTTTATATCTACATGTAATATATCCCCCGGCTCTTACCCACTTAAATATCAATTTCAAACATCATATTTACTTTGGAAAACAAGTTTCCAGCGTTTTTTTTTTAATTTTTTGTTGATTTTTTTTTATTGGTTGATTTTTCTGTTTTCAATAGATAGAGCTTGAACACATGATTTCATTTAACACAGCTAAAATTTATGACATACATATTTCAAAAGACATGTGGGGGATTGCGTTTTAACATTTTTTTTAAATTAACAAACTGGCAAAAGTTCCATCATTTGAAGATTTTTCCATTTCCGAAAATTTAAACACAAAACAAACAGCAAAAATCATAAGCTGTTTATGGAGATGGTGCCATAACTGAAAGTACCGGTACCGTTGAGTAGTAGTTGTTTGAACAGAAGTGGAAATTCTGACTTGAAAAACCAAAAACATCTGCTGTCTATGATGTCTAAATCGAAATGCCGATTAGAAATAGTAACGTAAACTATCACAGAGATACTCTACTTATATGAGCCTTGCGAATCACTGCGATCGTATCTAGTAAAAAATAAGATGAAGACATTAGTCCAACTGTAAACAAAGATAAAACTTTCGTGTCTAGTTATTTGATGGAACACAAGTCTCGGCACTTAGTGCTGTTTTCTCTTGCGTTTTAGTACAAAGCTCCGTCTTTGTACATGTAATGCTATTTGTAACGAAAGTGGAGGTTTATCAAAAATAAAATTTTACTCAGATATAATGCGTTGAAATATAGATTGGTATAGGCGAAGTAATAAAACAAACAGAAGTCATTTGAACTTCAATTGACCCTCTGCGTAACCTCTACTAGATTGCTATGTGATATCAGTTTTTCAATACGGCAGTGAATGCTGGACAATATAATCGAAAATAAAGAAAAAACTTGAAGCAGCGGAAATATGGTTCTACAGAAGGATGCTGCGGATATCGTGGACTGATACCAACTAGCATAAATTCGTCTCTTCTTAATTATAATAGTTAATGCCCCCAACGATATAAGTTAGCTGTTATAAAAAAACTTACTTCAACATACACAAATGATATCTTCTTCCAAATCTA
>JBBBDQ010000840.1:7705000-7707500 GCA_037127315.1 Ascarosepion bandense | reverse complement strand
CCTCAGCACTTCGCCTCTTTGGATACACCTCTGCACTTCGCTTCTTTGGATACACCTCAGCACTTCGCCTCTTTGGATACACCTCTGCACTTCGCTTCTTTGGATACACCTCAGCACTTCGCTTCTTTGGATACACCTCTGCACTTCGCTTCTTTGGATACACCTCTGCATTTCGCTTCTTTGGATACACCTCAGCACTTCGCTTCTTTGGATACACCTCAGCACTTCGCTTCTTTGGATACACCTCTGCACTTCGCTTCTTTGGATACACCTCTGCACTTCGCTTCTTTGGATACACCTCAGCACTTCGCTTCTTTGGATACACCTCTGCACTTCGCTTCTTTGGATACACCTCTGCACTTCGCTTCTTTGGATACACCTCTGCACTTCGCTTCTTTGGATACACCTCTGCACTTCGCTTCTTTGGATACACCTCTGCACTTCGCTTCTTTGGATACACCTCTGCACTTCGCTTCTTTGGATACACCTCTGCACTTCGCTTCTTTGGATACACCTCAGCACTTCGCTTCTTTGGATACACCTCAGCACTTCGCTTCTTTGGATACACCTCTGCACTTCGCTTCTTTGGATACACCTCAGCACTTCGCTTCTTTGGATACACCTCTGCACTTCGCTTCTTTGGATACACCTCAGCACTTCGCTTCTTTGGATACACCTCAGACGCTGGGTAATGGGGATTTTCTAAGCACAGCTTACATATGGAATAAGGCCGAAATTATGGGAACCCAGTGAGGATCGATCTCACGACTCAACTGCAATGGTTCTAGCGATAAAAGCTTGCTAACCATTACACCACCTCAGACGCTGAGTAATGACTTAATATTAATTTTGAGTCTATAAATAGATCTTGGTCTATTTTAAACTTCGCTGTATAGTTAAAGAATAGTCATGTTCACACTTGAGTTTCTAGGTAAACTTTTTGTCGTTTCAACCTACAGTAAGGTTAGCAAAACAACATGGCAACTTGTAGCGATAACGTTAGATGGCGTTAAAGACTAATTTTTAAATGGTAAAGAGAGTTTACATTAATATTAAACACCTGTCTATTTTACAAACGGACAACGTAAACCAAATAAATGTTTTAATACTATGAGCGCGTAATGATGTCAATACAAAAATTCCAAAACCCACAACGCTCTATCTTAAACTCGGTCATAGATTTTGATAATCTAGAATGTTTATTGGTATTTGCTTTTAATGTTATTTTATCCTAAATCGTTTGCTTTATCTCTGTTGTACATTCTATCCGAATCGGAAGTCTCCTTTTCTAGCTCGTGTACGTTAGCCAACATTTAATCATTTGCCTTAATCTCCTGCAGCTTGAGGAAGAAAAAAAATCGCTACTGATCGAAACCCACGTTTACTGCGTCAGATTGGGTGTCTCTGTGCAACAATAAATATCTCTGCTTTGAATGAAATTTAATGGATTCTAGCATAAAATAGGTGTCCGGTTCACAAAGGTCGAAGCTATCAGACGATAAGTGTTAGAAATGATCAATTCGTTGACGACTGTCTTTAAACTGATAAAGCGAATGAGCTATGTTTAGATGAAACTGGATAAAGAACATGAGGGAGACCCGTCAACTTGGGTTCAACTGGCATTCGATTTCAGAAATTATCAGCTGAGATAATTTCATCTTTATTAGCCTATTAAGTTTTTGGATTCCCTATTGACTTTCACATTTTTAAAAAGAAAAAAAACAATACGCAGTAAGTGATTGTTCACCTTTCCGTACCTTTACAAAGACTTAATTTCGATTTTTAATACTATGTCCTTTCAGGACATAGACGATCGTGGTCCTCCACAGACTACATTCATTTTAATCTGTCAATGATTTCTTTGGAACGACAGTGGAGGAGTTTCTCGTTGCCTTTCTAATAGTTTGGAATTTACAATTGCCTTCAATTTAAATTGTTTGCCATTCAAGAATCCAGTCTTGTCTGATATTTAACTCACAGCTTTGGCAGATGGATTTTTCATTTTCCAGAAGTAATTGCGTAAAAGTGAACGCAACAGGCCAGGCTAAAATTTGAACTCGACTCTCCGATTCAACATAACTTAGGTCAATTGAGCCGGTTGTTTCAGACAAACCTGCCGCATTCAAGCGAAAGTTGACCAAACGTAGCAGAGGTCATATTCATTCAGACGTGTAAATTCAGAGTATGAGTTTCAATGGGGATTTGGATTCACAAGAGGTCCCCAACCACATATAGTATACATACTTTAGGATAATTTGATCCGGTTTTAATTCAGTTTCTTTCTCCTTTATTTGTTGGCATTAAAGACTAAAAGAACCAGTATGCCCTGCTACTTTACCCATATCTGGGTAGAAGAGATGGATTCATACCTTTCCCATTTATGCAATGAACTCGACTGGGATTCGAACTAAGCTCACCGATTCCTCAATTCGAGCCGCTGACCGTGCGTAATTCAACATTATGCGCTTATAATCGATACCTTACCTGCACATTCTTTGAA